>WAAB01000850.1:37545-177929 GCA_013389865.1 Piaya cayana
GTGAGGAATTACTCTAATTTCCATGCTATCTAAAAGTAAACAGGAACAAAGAAACCACTAAGTAGTCAAACTGGAATAAAATAGAAGTCCAAAAGCAACTCAAATACATCCTATACTTTCTCCTCCATTAAATAAACCTTAACAGTGTAAGGATTTGGGGAAAAGGAAGAAAGCAAAGATAAGTTACACATGATGCTTTGGGGGTTAGTATATTAGTATATATCTTCCAACCTGGCTATTCTATGATTCTATGTTCTAAATCAGAACAAAAAAATTCTTAGGTGCTTATTCTACCTTTAGCTGGATTACCAGAGAAAACAGGTGAAAAAATATAATTGTTTCAAATTTCATACCTCTAGAAACTGATGAAATACTGGAAAAAGAGACCATGTTTTTCCTAAGAGAAGGCCCAACATACACTTGGCAGTATTGATATCTAGGCTGCGCTGGTCCTTTTCCTGCATAAAAAGAAAAAAGGTCAAAAAGAAGAAAAAAAGCATGATTAGAGGATTTTTCACTTACCTTACTGACTGTACTACAGCTCACCCACACATAAAGTATTTCTCTCTAGAAATGATAACTTGGGGCACTGCTGTGCACAAAGGCCGTTGCTTATCCCTATAGTAACCCCAGCTGGTGGAGGGCCGTAAGTCAAAGAGGCAAAAAAAACACAACAGTCACATCTGCAGAACAGATGACCCCAAACTGACCAACAGAGTATTCCATTCCCTATATGTCATTACTCAGTATAAACCTGAGAGATCACAAAGGTCTCTTTAATGGTTAACATCTAGTGAGGACCTTTTCTCTTCATTTGCCTCTTATCCTGGATCCATGCATTCCTGAACCCACAGTCCAGCTCTCTGCAGCCACTGACCCTTCGCAATGTCTGCTCTACAGCATTTGTGCAGATGTAAAGGCATTGAGGGGTGGAGGAGAGACAATTTCATGTATTTGTATATATTTTATTAATTTTCTCATTATCAGTACATTATTTTTTATATTATTACTATTATTAGATACTAATAACAATAAGATCTCACTAAAACTGGTTTAGTTTCCAACCCACTAGTCTTTTCCTCTTATTTCCCCTTTCCCTGGGGATTGAGGGGAAGGGAACTGGGGCCCATCTGCTGGGGTTTTTGCTTGACATTTGGGCTAGGCCAGGACTAAACCATGACAAGCTGAAAAACAAACTTCTAAAGGCTTTTTTTTTAATATGACACAATTATTGACTTATTTCCAACATCAAATACTTATAAAAAATAATCCCCTTTCCAAAACCTATTTACACCTCTGTCACAAACACCTTTAAGTTGAAATCATACTGTTTTGAGAATACATTTTATTTTCCATGATGTTTATATTCTGAATTCTTCCCACACACTCAAGTGTTAATGAAATTAGGCTCTACTGCCTTTATTTTGGCCACATTGTTTTTACATGCCTTACATTGCTAAGTTTGTACATTCTCCCTCTCCAACTGTTTGGAACAAATTGTTCAGATAGCCCTTTACACCCACCTTCAACTACCTAATGGCACATCTGCCATGACAGATGCTCCAATTGCATTCTTAACATACAATCCAGCTACTTATACTCTCTTTCCTGGATACAGAGGAAGGAAAAATATTAACAAATTGTGTTCATTTCTGGGCCTTTCACCCCAAGAAGGATGTTGAGGCTCTGGAGCAAGTCCAGAGAAGAGCAACGAAGCTGGTGAAGAGGCTGGAGAACAGACCTTATGAGGAACGGCTGAGAGAGCTGGGGGTGTTTAGCCTGGAGAAGANGATGATATACAGTCTGTCCGAGATTTTTTTTTTCCCCCAGTATTTCAGATAAAAGACCTATTTAAGCCAGGAAAGCCATGCATCTGTATGTTCTCAAACTTGGGAATGATAAGTTGCAAACAAGGCACAAGGAATGTATTTGTGCTTAATACCAGCATATGGTGTTCTAAAGTATTTCCTCAAATCCATGTTGACTTAAATCATACACGCTGCATAAAACCACAACAATACTCTTTTATTGACAAACTAACTCTAAATACCAAATCACAACAGACACTTTTAAAAATTCTCTCTTTAAACTTCAGAAGTTTAGACAAGTGTTTTTCACCATGGAGTACTTTCCTGAAGTTATTAGCATGAAATGATGGAAATTACGCAGACTTCTGAACCAAAACCTGCTTCCATCAGTCGTTTTCTATCAATCACTTCAATTACTCCAACAAAAATTATGTACAGATTTATCTGCCACATCTAGATAAATATATCAGCCTTTGTCAGCATTTATTTCTACTCTTACTGGATGCCATTCTCCTGTAGACTTCCCCAGCTCCATAGCATTAGAAGTTCAATGGTTCTATTAAATCTAACATTGGTTTGACAATTCCCCTTTTGATATGCCTTTCACTTGTAGTTCTACAATCTGGGCTTTTTTTGTCACAAATGATGCCACAGCATCTGTGTCTCAATGATTAAATACTTTTTCAAGACCACTGTTTGTCACGTCTATTTGACACCTCCTGAAAGTACTCCACACACTTATCCTCTTTTTTACCTACTTTTGACAGGCTGTTGGCTGGTGCAGATTTGCTACTACAACATTTTTAATCTACTCCAAATATTTCATCAGTATCTTGAACTTATTTAGCAATATCAGTTTTTTCTAGCATTTGCATTTTATGTTAAGCAAAGCTGGCAAAATAAATCTTGACACAGCAAAGGAGGAATTAAGATGTTGATATGGCTTTTTTATCTTTCATACCAACTAATAGCATGCATTCTGTTGTAACTCAGCTGTAGGTTTCCTTGGTTAACAGTGAATTAACCTGAATCTCCACATGCTTACATGCATAATGTACTGATGTACCACAAATCTCAGCTATTTATGACAGACTATCAGAACTGCTATCAGCTCAATCTTTTTCTTATGATTTAACTTGCATTACTTTTTTGCTGCAAATTTTCTCAGTGCTTTTGGTTGTCCTGTAACTGAAATCTGAGCTTTAGTTTTGCCTGTAATCATTTTTATATTTAATCTTCTGTTCATTCCACCATATTAGCAACATAGATGCCCAAATTCCATGCCAAAATGTTAATCCAGAAAACTCAAGTTCTTCATTGCTCCCTTTAAGTAGGTATAGTCTTATGCATACTATGGGTTCCAATATCAGGTACAATTTTATCAATATATATTTTCTAGTAAGAAGATAACATCATTAATGACTTTCCAATAGTTGTCTCAACGAGTATTATATCATATCCAGCTTTTACCATGTGAGTTGCTTTTACCATCTGCAGAAATGCCTTAAGTGTCTTCCTCTTTTAAGAATGTTTATGCTCACAAAATTAAAATAGTAAGAAGAAAAACTAAAGTACTTATAAAGCCAGTGGAAGTAAGTGGCAAAGCTCCAAGATGCAACAGAACAGGACCTAAATGACTTCCTTGAAGTCACAAAATTGCTTGCAGCAGAGAGGTAACAAAACATGTCAAAACACTAAGTCACAGAAGTTCAAGCATTTTATAAATTTTTCTTCTCCAGTTCTGGCATTTTGTATATACTTTTTTTGAACACGAAACAGTTCCATTTGTTAGAATCAATCTTGAGTGAGACCTTAAGAGAAACATACTTACAAGCTAACTTATGAAAGTAAAGTTTAATTTCAGATGCTGCTGTTCCACATTACTTACCCGTGCAAAGTCAAATGCATATCTATAAATAAGTTTAAAATTGGTAGGCTCATTTAATAAAGATCTCAAGTAATCCAAGGAATTTCTCAATTTTTCTGTAGTATCACATCTACAAGAAAAGCACAAAGAGAATTTTAGAGTCTGCATTCTTACGCAACGTTCTGAAAAGAATCTCTAACATGTGTCCCCATCACTCTGCTCAAAATACATCACTCTGGACAAAGGCACATTTATGAGTCTGTCTGCATACGATGCCTTGATTAAACCCACAAAATGAAATGGATTTAGGTGAAATAGCAAAGTCTTACACTGGTACTGATAAAAACTTGTTCATCTTTCTAGAAAGTGCACTTTCCAACGGATTAAACTAAGTGCTTGTCTACACATGGCAAACAACCAGCAAACTGCAGCAGTGGAACAATACTTCTGCAGCTTTGCTAAAACTATAGAACCTCCTACACTGTTTTAGTGACTCTGCTCTGCAAGATAAGTCAAAACACAGTTCTTCACAACTCGATATGAAACATGATTTTCAACTATATTTGTGTTAATTATGCCATGAAGTTAAGTTCTCAGCCAGAGAAAGAAACTCTTCGAAAGAATGTGACAATGCAGAGTCACAGAAAGGGTTTATATTATTTAGCATTTTAAACTACACATGCTCTAACAACATACCAATATCTAACAGATAAGTCCAATCCAGCAACAAAGACACACATCCTTGGAGACAGAAACAATATCCAACCTCACAACATTTTTGCTTCCTTAAGACTGCAGAATTTTTAATCCAGTTGTATTTAGAGATACAGGTGCAGGTTTCAAGTTGTCTCAAAGTGCACATATATCAACATAAAAAGGATAAAAAATATATGGCTTCTACTCCACAGTACAGCCCTCTGCTTTAAGTATCATGAGTCAAAACACTGAAGTGTGTTTTTTTCTAAAAATCTGAGCTTACTCTAACAAACTTAAGAGGTTTATCAAAGCACTTACTGTAGCGATGTCATTCCTTTTAACCATTCTTGTAATGTAAAGTAGCCCATGTTTTGTGCATCCAACTTCCATGCTAGTACAAGCATAACTACCTGTTTTAAAGAGAAAAACAAATTAAGACTGAAAAGATAAAATTTCAAATAACTACTGTTCAGTAGACTAGAAATACTTTACTCATATAAATGGGATCCTCACATCTTTACTACACTATTTTCAAAGTTAAACTGGAAGTGACAAACCTGTACATAATGCAAATAAAGACCAGATAACAGTGCAAAGATACAGAGTGAACATCCTTTTTATTGGGGGGGAGGAGGGTGGGGTGTGCGCGGTGTGCATAGAGAGAAGGAAGCAGTGGTACCAAAGACAAATTGAGGTTTTGGAAGTTAATAGCTTGGGGTTTAACATAAATGCAAGGAGTTTCCAAAATAAAACACCCTGCTTTATACTCCTTTATTTTTTTCAAAGACTCCAAGAATTTTTTAATTCTTGATGGATATGACTGGTTTATTGTAACAGATAAGGTGCCTTTTGAAGGATCCTGAACTTACATTTTCTGGTTCAACTCCAATGTCTTCACAAAATTTCTCCATACCTTCTGGTCCTACAATGTCATCAGTGCCTGCAAACAAAATGCATTTTACTTATCTCTGAAAACAGTCTGACTTTTACAGCACAAGAGACATGCAATAATGCAGTCCAACCTGAAATTTTATACACCTTCTGTTTGTGTGTTTTACATGCAGTATTTCCACACTTACTATCAGACTTGGATACATTTAAATCTTTACCTCACCTTTGGCAATAGAGACAGAAAAACTACAAAACAATTTTTTGTTCCTAACAACATCCTTTATTCTACCCACTTAGTGAGATAATCTTGGAAGAATAAATTAACAAGATCTTTAAGAATGTACTTAAGACTAGTAAAACATCCACATCCTATCACCATGGTTACAGTCAACAATGGTTAGCGAAACTCATTTCTTCACTTGAATCTCTACTGTTATCATCAGATCATACCACATAAAAATGTGATGCAAAGCTATACAGGATACAAAACACTATCATTCCCAGAATCTCATGCCTTTTTGTCTCATATACTATCTTTATATAATGTAATCAACAAAAGAGTCTAAAATAAAAAGATCATGCTCCTGTTTATTGGTGCTGCTATACCACAGCCATACAGTATCTGAATGTTAGCAACTGCAGGTGGAAGACATGAATTACAGCTATTTCTTTGTCAACTTAAAAGGAAAAAAAGATTAAAAGAACAGATGCTATTAAAATGCACTACTATTAAAACTTGCTGCTAAATCGAGATATTTGTAACTTCTACAATACTCTTGTGAAAAAAGTACATAGGCATTAAGAATCATACTGTGCAATTACATATATTTTTAAATAAATTTTAAATATTCAGACTACTTTGTCAGAATTATTTTACTCATGTTTAAAAGGGCTACTTGGGAAAAAAAGCACTAGATGCTGAAATGCCTACTCTCATCCAATATAAAGATGATACGTGCAAGAAAAAGAGGAAGATCAATCCATATTTTATTATTAGGTGACCTACTATCCTAGAAATAACAAGGTTTAAATATATCTTTTTCCAGCTTCTCATGAGATCATCTCACAGTTCCCTGAGCGTACACAACAGTCTTAAAAAAGATTCATTCCCTCACGTACACGAGGGGAAAAAAAAACCCAACCAAACGCAGTGCCAACTGCCTATATAAAGGAGAAGACTTATGAAGCAAGAAAACAAATAGATTATTCTTTGAACACTCATTTTTTAGAATGTCACTCAATATTGTAGACAGAATCATATTCTCTGCTTTTCTGTTTTATCTTGGTGTATGCATCCAATGGAAATCCAAAAGCGATTTCATATAGAGCCTTTCTTTCAACCTTTCCATGAAAGTCTTGACAGTAATGAGTTATCCCTGTTGCTACTGTAAGTAAATAAATACTTAAATAAAGATGGTCAGAAAGGCAGATAATCTAACAGGTTAGATTTGGCTTGAACTTGTCCAAATCCCCTCTCAGACTGCCACAGACAAGTGAGATCTCAAAGTATTTAATTTAGTTATATAATTTTATTAGAAGGAAAAAATATTTTTACATCAAATTAAGTGACACTTCATTATGCATAGGAAGCAGACAAAACAGAACATGCAGTGAGCAATGACAGTCATGACAGCATCAGAAAACTGCATGATGATGTTATTTTCTTGGTCAATCACCTATTTTATTTCCTGATGATATTAAAAGTCATGAGAGCATTTTCTCCCATACTTCAAATTCTCCCTTTAAGAAAATCACATGTAGGAAAATTAATACAACTTCACTAGTAAATGGTATCTTTTATGAACACAGATCATAATTAACAATACTAGAAGTAACGTCTGAAAAAAGTTCCCATACATACAGGCAAGAACAAATCAAATAACCTTCCCTATAGCTTGTGATGGAAAACTATATAAAGACAAGACTAGTATAAGATTCTTGATTTTATTAACTTTGCTTGAAACTATAACCATCAGATTCAGCAGGAACAAAACTAATATTAATACCTCCTTCACCTTCCTTCCTTCCCTTTTTTTTTTTAAATAAAGACACACTCCTCCTGAAGCAGTTATTTACTACTTAGCGCTAACAAGGCAGATGATAGAACTTCTAAAGCCAGAGAGGTAACAACATTTTGGACAGATGTATTATCTTTAAATATAGACTTGAATAATGAAGCATACATGTTCCAAAATATTGTAAGTAACTTTTGTATCCTTTTTACAGAACAGAGATAAAGACAAAATTGCCCTTTGACCTCTTCAACTTCACACTACAAACAAAAAAGCCTCTACCACTGAGTCTTGGAAAAGCTCAAACAATGCAATATTTACATTCCAATACAGACTGTTATTAGGAGGAAATTGACATTTCACACTTACCTGCATATTCATAGAACCATTCTAAGCATCTCTTACTTGAAAAGACTTCTTCCTCTGTTTTTATTCTAGTCGAATCATATTTTCTATACATACTTTAAAAAAAGAAAGATAAACAAGTAATTAATTCAGCAGTTTTTTAAAGCAATCTTTTAGTCAACAGCCACTGTAAACAGCAACATTTTTCCTTTTATGAACCCATCTACCCAGCATTCTGCCCTCATATACAGTTATTTGGGACACTGCTTAACAGAGTAAGAATCACTGACCCTAAATACTGTGTTTGCTCAATGATGCACTTGAGCTGATCCATAATTGCTTTCCACATACATGAACTTTCCTTACAACAGATACACTAGTTAAAACTCAACCCCAAACTGCTTTGTTTAAGTTCAAGTAAGATTTGCGTGTACCATTAGTGACCACAATCAACTGATGGGCTACCTGCAACCTGGCAGCAGGTCTAAACCCAGAGTAACTCCATGTCACAGCCAACACAGATCCTACCTGCAGGCACACACATACTTCATGCACTTGAATTATTAAACTAAGGAGAACTGAACATGGTTTTTGTGCCTCCAAAATATTCCATAAAAGGCATAAAGACCAAAATAGACATGACCATACTTATTCTAAAGCAAATAAGTTCGTAACACAAAAGAACCACAGATAATGAGTTACAGGTCCTCGCTAACAATACCTCAAGCAACCTCATTCATCATGGTGTAAATGGTTGTCTGAAATGCTAGATCAACAGTGCTCCTTCCCCCCATGACCGGCAAGGTAATTATCTCCTTCAACAACAAGCATAAGGAATTTTGCTTATACTAAGAAAACACTGAAGTACCAGTCTCTTGAATTTAGTATCTGAAACACCTAAAGCACAGAAGGCATAGTAGAAGTTGATGAGTTACTCCACCTTGTTCAGACTTTCCTAAAAAAGACAGTATCATTTGTGCCTGCTAGAGGGTGACTCATCAGTTCAAGAAGTCACTTACTGCTCCACGATCATTCTCTGATAAATTTCCACCATTCTGCAGTAGCTTGGGCTCATAAATCTTAGAATCACTGAGTTGGAAAAGACCTTTGAGATCAACAAGTCCAACTGTACCTGCCCACTTACTAAATCATATTCCCAAGCATGCCATCGACCCATTTTTTTAAATACTTCCAGGAATGGTGACTCAACAAGCTCCCTGGGCAGCCTGTTTTAGCGCTTGATATCCTTTCAGTGAAGAAGTTTTCCTAATGTCCCCTGGTGCAGCTTGTGGCCATTCCTTCACACCCTATCACCTGTCACTTGGGTGAAGAGACCAAAACACACCTCTCTACAACCTCCTTTCAGGTAGTTGTAGACAGTGGTAAGGTCTCCCCCTCAGCCTCCTCTTCTCCAGGGTGAACAACCCCAGTTCCCTCAGCCGCTGCTCATAAAGCTGATAGGAGCTAAGCAACAAATGGCTTTGACTAGAGGAAGAGCCAAAAATGGCTCTGCAAGTGTTCCAAACACACAGTCCTTCCTCTTACAGTATCAAACCAAAGGGCTAACTGGATCAAGAGGAATTCTGAAACAACTTGATGAAATTAATTTGGAGTTGATTTCATCAGCATTTTGTCCCTCTAGCAAGACATGTTAGATGTCTATACTTGTGAGCTTGGAGCACACCAACCCTACTAAGTTCCACCTAGCTCAGCTACCAGCTATGAGGAACTGCAGCTACAAGTTAAGGGCACACAGATCATTCTAACAGCAACTCAAAGAAGAATTACTTCATGTCTATTTTTCATTTTGAAAATACTTTTTCTTTCCCTATTTGAATTAGCTGCTTTATATAAGCTTTACTGCATTTGCAAAAGAAGAGGCTGAGAGCACTGCCCAGTAAGTAAACAACTAAGCCTGAAGGTGTAAGTCAGTGAAATTTATTTATTTTTATACAGGTCTGATAACTTAACATTCCCATACTTGCATAATGAACTGTGATTATGAAAGACCTAGCCAAGATTTTTTAGTCTATTCTGAATTCAGAGGAATAAAAAAGAAATGTCTTGAGACAAAGAAAGGAGGCATTCTGCCACTTTGGCAAAAGTCGAATTATTCAGTATCTCCTTTTTTGTAGCAAACATGACAAACACTAACTGGAATACCAAGTCGAAAGCTGACCATAGCAGGAGCTAGTCAACATCTTTATTCTGTTCTATTTATTCAAGATGTCTGTAAGGGCACTGCTGGGACCTAGGACATGCAAAGCTAATGCAGTTCCCAAAGACAGACATTCATCACAAGATTCAATGGTTTTTCTTACAAAGGAATGATAATCAATTGCCTCACCCTGCTTGTTCACATAACTCATCAACACATTAACTGTCAATATGACAACAGTCGATCTGAGAAGGAACCCTCCAAAAAAAAAAATTGACTGACAAAGCTCTAGGTCATCCAGGTATTGCAGAAAAGGGATTCTTGCATCTACAAGCAGCAGAGGTAAATACTGTAGCATGAACCAAGACACCAATGATAAGAGTATGCATCAGAGGAATGATTAATAAGAAAATGAAAAAACAGCCTTTTTTATACATTCACTGCATCTAAGCATAGAGAGTTTTCATGGACTGACACAGCACTGAAAGCCATTTGGGCTAAGGTAAGTGATAAGGAACTGCAGGAAAAAAAAATAATATTCATCGCTAAGTCCATGTGCCTACCATATAGCCAAGAAACTCCAAGTAGAATGCCTTAGTCTCAAACTTATCATTGTTCAAAAAGGTCAATATCTGGCCAGTGGAGTTTGATTTTTGAGAAATCAAAACTGATTACAGATCTTCCAATCTGTGCAGGTAAGACAAATTACTTCACAAATTCAGAAACCAAAATCAGAAAGGATATAATCTTGAGCTACCTCAGTCTCTGCTACATAGCCAGACATTCATAAAAGTGCAGCTGACACAGTATCACACTTGCAATGAAAACAAATCATGCACGGCTAGAAGTATAAAACCATGCAACAAAAATGGCTGGATGAATCTCAGATGACTTTCTCTCAGTCTGAAGGGTCTAATAACAGATCACATACTCTACAAGACAAGGATCACTTGAAAAGGAACAGGACAGAAACAAGTAACACCAATGCAGACCCAGTATTACCGATCTCTCATGTACAAAGATGATTCCTGTTCTCTCCCTGCTTACTCCAAACACCAAATTAGTTTCTCCCCCCAAATCTAGTCAAGCCAGCTAGTTCCATTAGCAGGAGGTTCCTTGTCCCTGAAGTTCTTGGTGATGCAAGGTGAGCAGGAAGACACAAGCAAGCATGTAGACAAGTATCTGAGATTACAGCCTAGAACAACTCAGGTCAATTATCACAGCAAACCCTATCTGGCAGCACAGGGTACAGGTGATTGCAAAGACTGTGTCCTCTGAACCGTTAATACAGATTTAATGTCTCAACAACTGTACATGCAGCTTAGAAAAACACAAAATGACAGACGTGCTGGTATCATTTTGTATCTTATTCTATTTCTCTTATCTTTGGAATTTCTCTGTACATACTGCAAGATGACGTGCCTTGTCTTTGTGCTAAGGACAGCGTCTCTTGCTACACAAAAACAAACTCCCAGAGTGCGCAGGGTAGACCAACAAATACTTTGGGAGCACTGAAGATCTACTAATTTGATTCGAGACTCAAGCAACAAGTTCTCAGCAGCTCACAGCTTTGTCAAAGTAACCAGTATTAGGACCTTCAAACAGATGCACAGCTATTATGCTGACCATATCACAGTTTAATAATTTGCTTATGCATTGATGGTCCATAAGAGGAGCCTACACAGTCTGTCATGCACAAGGAGTGAAAGAACACACTGCTCAGAGTGGAGAAGAAAAAAAAAAGGTAGAAGAAAAAGAAAGTAAAAACCCCACAGGTACCTCCCATAAAGGAAGGGCCAATGAGAATATCTGGTAAGTTTTGTACCAGAATTATACCACTGCCAGAGAACACTGACCCTGGAACAGGACTGCTAAAGGTTGCTTTCTCCGGCAACAGAGCTAGAAAGGTACATGCAAAACTTTTTCCCAGGATGTCTGCTATACCTATTGCTACTGGACACTAAAATCCAAGCCTCTGTGTTTAAAATCACCCTTCCATTTCTGAAACCTGACATGCTGCCCATCAGGAATAGCAAGGGAAAAAAAAAGATACGTATGGGCAAAGAGCATACACTAGTCTCTCAGACGAGATATACATGCAGGTACAATAACTCAGAAAAACATTCCCTTGAAAAATAATAGTTTATGACTAATAAAGTAATAGTTTAGACTGATGCAGCCACCCAGACGCTGGGCTGCAGGGAGTGCACCCCTCTCCCACTGACTCTGACCACCAGAGGTGACTTCATTTGTGGAAGCTGTGCTTGGGTGGCGGAACTCCTCTGCTTGGTGTCAGAGTTAAGGGAGGAAATAACCAGGCTAAGGACCATCAGGGAGTGTGAGAGGGAGACAGACCAGTGGAGCAACACCCTGTGCTCCCTCTCACAAACTAAGCAGGCAGCCAGAGCAGGCACAGTTGAGAACTCCCCATCCACTACCTGCAAGGCTGAGGAGAAGAATGATGGGGAATGGCAGCAAGGTCCTGCCCAGCACAATAGGTCCGTTGTCCCCATTCAGAGAACAAACTCCCAGGTTCCCTTGCAGAATAGACAGAAGTGCTACAAGTGGAATCATAGAGGAGGAGGATGGCTCCCACAGCCTAGAAACATTCCCTAGGCTGCACCATCCTCAAATGACCATCAAAACAACCTCTGAAAAAAAGAAGAGTCACTGTCTCGGGGAATTACCTTCTGAAGGGAACAGAATTCCCAATCTGCAGACCTGACCCACTACCCAGGGGGGTCTGCTGCCTGCCTGGGACCTCTGTGAAAGACATCACAAGGAAGCTTCCTTCCCTACAGATTATTACCCTCTGTTAGTATTGCAAGTAGACAATAATGATATCCGAAGAAACTGAGGGTAATTATGAGGGACTTCAGGGCCCTGGGAAGAATGGTGAAAGGCTCCAGTGCACAAGTAGTGTTTACCTCCACCATTCCAGTAACAAGGCATGAAGAGGGAGAGAGTAAGAAAAATCAGACAATTAATACCTGGCTCCAAACCTGGTGTGAGGAGCAAAAGTCTGGGTTCCTTGATGATGAACTGGTCTACAGACCTCCAAGCTTCCTTTCCAGGGGTGGGGCATGCTTGTCCCCTAGGGGTACAATAATTCTGTCCAAAAATCTAGCAGGGCTCATTGACAGAGCTTTAAACTAGATGTTAAGGAGGAGGAGGATGAAGCCAGGCTTGAAAGCGGTGAGGTTCCCAATTTGAAATTAACCTACCTAAATTTTATAAAAGTTATATCAATTATTTAACTACGTTTAAATGAAGTTATTTTCTTAGAAACACTTGCATCTTCATTATGACCTCACAGCTGACATATAACATTCATTTTTAAACTCACCTGTGAAATATTCTTATAAGCTAGAGAATTGTAATATCTCTGCAATAAAGGTGAGGCATATTGGGCGTACAAATGCATTTTATAATCGGAAGTGCAATAGATAAATGTAAACAAACTAATTAAAACCAAACTGAGTGTTTAGGCCTTTTGTGTTTCTTTGAACACCCAATCATCCATATCTATTCCAGATTATTTTCCTCTTTTCAAAACTGATTTGGTGGGAAAGTAACAGTGTGAAAATTCCATCCAGCTATTACAGGGTGACCAGGCAAGTCATCATAAGAGCACGTAGTCACTGCCAGCCAAAGAACAAGGTAATGGTAAACCTCTTCAATCTACTGCAGTCTTCGAAGTTGGGCATCAGCTGCTGCACTGAGCATACTTCAGCTCTACTGGAACTTGTTAGAGCTCCACCTACCAGAGCAGCAACTCCAGACTGCATGGCTCAAGAATATTCAAACCAAGATAAGTGAAAGCATCAAGTTTAGGTCACACAAATCATTCTCCCAGTTATGGAAGTTGGTAATGGGGGAGGAGGGGAGGGCAGGAGAGAGAAGTTACAGTTTGTTACAGTAAGTAAAAAGTGAACCCCTCTGGAAGATTTACAGCCTGCTCATTTCAGATAGTGTTTACTGAATGAAAACATTAAAAAAATTACCAACAGCAGCTTCACTCCTGTGTAGCCAGAACTTATTAAAACCTTCACCTCATTTTGTTTGGGCTCGGAGTGAGTAACTAATTGCTTTCAGGTTATTTGTATTTTGAAAAATGCAAACTTTTGATTGAAGAAGATGTCTCTACTACTTCAATTAATTCTAATTAATTAACTTCAATTTTTGCTTGAGGATTTTCATCAATGCAGCACAATGGAAGTATTTTTCTAAAACCTTACCTACTCATTCATTATTATGGTTTTGGCAATAGTTTCATAAATATTGTCATAGAAACAAGAAGAGGGGTAAGAGAAATGTTTTATGATTTGCAAAGTGTAACAAAGACTGTCTAAAGCAACCTTCAGGACAAATTTACTTAACTGGTGAGTTTTATGAATTATTATATCTTATGTCTCCCTATTTAAAGGCTTACACTCATCTCTATACTCTTAATTTTTTTAACCTCATCAGGCTTACTTAAGGAACAACACATAGAACAGCCTACAAGCCAACAGTCAGTCACATGTGCAGTTTAAATTTCTTCAGAACTATTCAGTTCACTGACAAGGTGTAGAAACAGGGAAAATTATATCTGTGTGCACTGGAAAATCCCTACTTCGAGAAATAAGGTCTAGACATGTATGACAGTAACACAGGCTATCTGCACAGGGCAGGACCAAACCAGTCAGTAAATGACAACAGATCAAAAAAACCTCTCAACACAAAAGGTTTTGAAAGGTTTTGAAAACTTCCAAGCTCAGTACATTCCCATTTTACTTTCCCATGTTAATAACAGCATGTTAACTGTGTTTTCAAAACTTACTTTTCCCACTAGAGTACAGGGCTTATTACTCAATATAATTTTTTCTTTCATATTAATGAGCCCTTAGGTGGTCCATACACAAATCCACGATAAATTAGGCTCTAGATCTAATTGCTTGAAAATATAACTTCCAGGAAAGCAATCAAGAATTTCTACATTTTGTCCTTCTAAGGTCCAAATATTTGTTAATGTGAGATTTTTGCCCTCAGCATGATTCCAGAATAAGGAGAAGCTTTTTTTTTTTTTAAATGAGGCTATCAGAAAGAAGAGACAACGTTACACTACACAATTCATTTTTCCCCAAGGAAAAAGCCAATATTTGGCTAAAGCTCACGTAACAGATACAGAGTATTAGGTAATTACACAATGAAGACTATACTCTTACCTAGTAAATATCTTTGCAGGAAAGTTGCTTTACCTTTCCAAAGGCCCTTAACACAGTGATGGAAGAGCACTACACAGAAGATGCATTTTTAACTCTGATTTGAGAATACTCTGTATTTTACTTACAGTGCTCTCAGTAAAATCAAGACCCTGATACTGAGAGGGAAACACAAACGTAAGTCTTCAAGTCATTATGTTCTCGTGTGTGTGCGCTAAACCATTTACTCCCAATAGCTACTCTTTAAGACAGGATAAATCTTTCTGTGATCCAGAAATGAATACACTGACTTCTTTTCCTTATATATCATCTGGTATAAAAATTCAT
Source organism: Piaya cayana (assembly GCA_013389865.1). Taxonomy (NCBI): domain Eukaryota; kingdom Metazoa; phylum Chordata; class Aves; order Cuculiformes; family Coccyzidae; genus Piaya; species Piaya cayana. Next base: position 52,854 of record WAAB01000850.1, read on the forward strand.
TCCCACTCAAGCACTGGATTCATGGTTTAAGGTGACATGAACATCAATTAACAGAATTTAAGCTCTTATAATATCAGAGTGGGATGCTAAAGAACATGTTTGGAATCTTTGTTTTCTATATTCAGTCTATGCATGAGATCAGCATTTCCAAATGACTTCACAAACAACCATATTTGTTCCTATAAAAGTATTTTTGCTTAACAGTCTGTGTCTTGATTCCACTAATTCTCCCAAGCTAAGGCTGTATCTTTAACAGCCTGAACTGAGGAGGAAGGCTATTACAAGCTCTCTTTTCAGTTGTGTTTATGAGTTTGAGGGCCTTTAGAAATTATCTTCTCTTTCAGCACAGAGCCCTGCCAAAATAAGCTTTCTGGAAAGAATACATATCTCAAAAACATGACTATCATATCTAAAGAGTTTATAGGAACATTGCATAAAAACTGAAGACTGAAAATACCATCCAACAAAACTATCGATGTAAGAAATAAAAAAATAAATAAATGTCCTTTGTATGGAAAAAATAGGAGAAATCATCAACATTTGGTCTCAGCTATAATAACTCCATTAATAACAGCACTCGTTTGATAATCTTTCGACTACTGCTTAACGTTTTCACACCAAAAGCAAATAGGAGAGTTGCAATCACTGAATTTATTTGTTAGCTTTGCCCCTGTAAGTCTGCCACTATAACTGAGAAACATACAAAAATTATATCATTGCATTAGAAGTGACAAATCATCTCTGTTAGGAAATAGTCTCTTCTAGAGAGTATATATTCTATTTTTTTCATTGAAAGTAGACATGCAAGAACAAACACTGACTACCCTTTTTGCTTAATACAGAGCCCACACAGGCTCGTGTCCCTTGAAGGCTTATCCTGAATGACTAGTATGCAGCTTCTAGGAAGACTGCCTGTAAAACAGAAGCAATGGTAAAGAACTGGACCTAGAAACCCCTTGTTCCATAATCTGCCATTGCACTATTCACACTGGTTTTCTTCTATACAGCATTCTCTGCATACAACTTAAGAGGAAATGGCTTTGCAAATAACTAGGTCTGCTACAGCACACTGCCACAGAGGTTCCTGATTTCAGGTTGATTTTAATTTGATAGGCTGAGATGTCTGACCTCCAATGACCAAGCACAACAGGCATGAGCTTCACCTGACACACAAGCATGGAAGTGGGAGACAAACCTGCTCTTCGTTTAAACTGTTCAGAGAAGGTTACAGGTGCATAAGCCAACTTTGAAGAAATCCTTCCTTTAAAGAAAACAGAGCTCCAATGAGCTTCACGTTCAGAAAATTATTTCACAGCGCCAGTCATGCTGCAATAAAAAAATGGTTTGTTGAAGACCAAACCAAAAGAAACTGGAGAGCAGAGAAAGCCTAAAACCCTTCAGAACTTAGGAAAGAAGACAGATAAAAACTGCAGCCACATCAGAGAATGATATTCCCCTGTGGCCCATGACTGGCAGATCTGATTTCATCTCCACTTCCAAAACCAGGCTGAGGTCTTCCTTTTAGTAAAGCCTTATACAGCAGTAAAATGAAGACTAGATCCATTAGTTATAAACTGAATGGCAGATATTTTTAAAAATCTTTTAAATCATGCTTTAAAAAAACTGTAAAAATATTATTACATATACTACTGATAGAATTAAGAAATCAGTTTCTCATCATTTTCTCATCTGAATTACACACCTCTTAGTTACAGACAACCTTTCTAGGGGTTAGGGGCTGTTTGTTTTACCATCACTGTCTTATAAAAGGGAGGTAGAACTAAATTTTTTTGAACCCCTCCACTTTGGTTCTGCAAACACTCTGACCTTGTTTTGCTTCCATGCGTATCTTTGAAAGCTGGAATGTCTTCTATCAACTAGCTTTTATATTTTCTTATTTCCAAAAAGCAGTCAAAAAATATTATGAACATGTACTGCTTTCTTGTTCTTGCTAGCATTACGTATGCAAAGCAATGAAAGGGAGAGTTGAAATCTCTTTCTTCTTCTGCATCAACAGATCATTTAATGAATTCCAGCGCAGCTACAGTTGTGCAACACTATTAAACACAATGGAGTTAAAGAGGCATAACCAGAGGCTTAATTTGGCTACCAGCATTCTTCTTATTCATGCTAGAGAACATAAAAAGGAAAGCACCCAAACTGATTTTCAGGCTAACAGTTAGGAGAGATATGCATCTCTCTACCCTCCTGGAGACTCTTGTCAGGGAGGAATGTATTTTCTGAGTCACTAATAATACACAAAAGTAATATAGACCAAATTGTACTGACACAGTGGTAATCAAACTTTCTGGCTCTCTATATATCACTTTTCAGCTCCAAGACAGTCCTGCACCTATCACGCAGGAGGTGCATGGTCCTGTATTCCCAGAGGTTCTAAATTCAATACACATAAATAGCAGCTATTTTGCACACAAGGAGCACATTTGACTGTTTCTGAATGACTGAGGCTGACTGAACATACACGTAATGACAATCCAACACTTGTAGCAGTCTCGCCTATGCAAAAAAACCCACACTGCTTGTGCACACAAGTGGGTTATAACCCACTTGCACTTCTGTGGCTGAGAGGGAAGCTGAGCAGAACCGCCTCAATCAACACTCCACCACCAGCTATCACCTTGTCTGGGCATTCTTCACCTTTACCTTACATGATCAGCATCAAACCAGGACACGACCTGAAGTCCTGCTGGTCTCTCCTAGGAAGAGCTGAGTGGGCTACCATTACATTCTTTTTTCTGACAGTCTGTAGACTGAGAATGCCCAACCCAGATTTTACGCATGTATCCAGGAAAATATTTTTCTTTTAGAAATTAGGTTTGATCAAACGAGTAAGTCTATTTTGATACCTAGCAAACTAGAGCAAGAAGTTCCCTACAAGCTTCTTGTATGACTAGAAAAATGTGAGAAGCAAACTGAACCTAGATGTGCTTATCAATACCCCACAGTTCAATCAGAGGCTATGGTTCCACATTGAGAAACCAAGCAAATTGAATATCATTTCCATTAATATTTAAAACCACAATCATATCAGCTATTCAACTTCAGATATCCCATCAGTCTCATGGTAAGGTGACATACCCATCATGTCTACTTTTCTTAGCAGATAAATCATCTCCTGCTGCAGGTCTCCTCTTTTTCCTTGGAGGCATCACTTTACTAAAGCAGTCTGATGAACTGCAAGACCGGAGACTACCTACAGAGGGAATTAAAAACACCAGTACAAGAAATGAAACTGTTGCAGACCAGTTAAACTGTGTCCACTAATAGGCATATTACAAGTGGAAGGGAAGGAGTTAGTGGATTTTAAAACTACAAAAGAAATGGTCTCCTTGCAATAGCAAAATCAATCTCACTTTTACATGGTGCTCTCTGACCAGACTTCAGTTAAGGCCAGAAGTATCATACCAAAATGTAAAGCAACGCTGGTGCTACTTCAGTCTTACAAAAGGCAAGAACTGAGACTATCCTGAAGAAGTATTTGTCCTCAAAAAAGGCATCCTTATTTTTCAGGCATTTATTCAAATCAGAACTCCTAAGAGTTGATCATTTCTTTTTTAAACAGAGAAACAACTCAAACAAAAGCATCTACCTCTAGAAAACATAATCTTTTTACTGTTAAGCCCCAAGTTTTGCATGATACAGAGAGCAAGGGGTAGGAAAGAAGTTTTTTGTTTTTAATTCGGTTTGTTGGGGGTTTTTTGTTTGTTTTCCTTGTTTTGGGGGGAGGTGGGGATTAACATACAGCAGCCACTAGGGGAAAAAAAAAAGTGGCTGGCTGTATCATTTGGACTGGATAGTTCTCAAAGAACCAAGGTCTCCAAGCACGAAACAGCCAATTCGGGGCACTGATACCAATCAAGCAGCAGACTTTCCCTCCCCTTCTCTCAGCTACATACTCCTATGTCTCTATTTTTTCAGATGCAGTGACTCTTCAGCGTGCTAATCCAGTTTACCAAATCTGTAGATAATTAACCCAAGCAAAAAAGAATAATTTTCTTGTGCTAATGTAGAGAAAGAGCACAGGACCACCCCTTTTGACTGCAGCAAGTTGTTAAATTGCTTTTGCTCTCCTCATGAAAACAGTAGGCTAACACTCCCAGCAAATTTTTTCCTACTTTCATTTAGTGAAGACCAACCACATGGAATCCTGAGAAAGGTGTGTACAAGAGCAGCTCAAAGAGCCATCACAGCTCTGAGTGTTACACAGAGAATTTTAAAAGGAAAGGAAGAGAAAGGTGAGGTATAAAAATCCAGACACAAAGCGATGCCAAAGAAACTTGCAAGAAAATATGAACTCCAGCATGCCTAAGCTACCTTCTCTTAGCTTCAAGAGCATCTGCGTTTAGCTATGTTTATTAAGATGTCCAAAAAGTCTTTTTTTTACATCACAGCACAGAAGCAAGCATTAAAACTTTGACTGGTTTTTGACACCACGGGAACAGACTGAAATCAGAGGCCCAATTCCCAACAAATACTAACGGCAATCTTTTGCTTACCTATTCTTCATATCTTTGAAAGTCTCTCTCCTGTTATAGGAGAAACACATGTAAGGAACCTTAGAGCCTCACAGGCTTTGCTACACGTACTTTGTTTTAAACATGCGTTGAAACTATGATGCATACAGAAGTATTAATATTTCTAGCATTGAGCAAGATGTTCAAACCAGTTCTTACATTAAGATGAACTAATTTGGTTTCAACTAATAAAGCTTTTATACTTAGTATGCCTTCTTTGGTCCTATCTGTATATTTATTTATATTAAGGAACCCTTCTGGTTTTGTTTTTGGTTTTTTTTAACTCTGAAGCTCCCCAACCCCAGCATCCTCCCAGGGAAGTATGGTTGTATCTACATCATCTTTTAGAAAGAAAGTTAAAAGTCTTGTAAATTCAAATTATAATTTAACTTCTTACCAGAAAACTTCCAAGCATTTTAACTCCATAAACTACTATCACATGAAAAAATCATAATGGCTGTGACAGAATACACTTCTGGAAGCACTGTCCAGAATATGTTACAAAAGGAAATTAACAATAATATTTTTCTTCTTTCCACCAGTACCAGACATAATTGAAATGGGTAAGCAGAGATCATCAAAACCTCACAGTACACCTTATGCATTTAACTATCAAGACTAAAGAAACTAAGGAATCTGCCCTGCTTAGTGTCATTTGTTCCACTTGATTATGCCTGCAAATAGACTCCACAAAACTCTATTTCCATAACTTATTCAAAGTGTGATGCTCTATGGCTTTTTAGAATAAGTTTCTAAAGACTCTGCCAGTAAGCATTTTATGAAAACCCACAGAAACTAAAAACACTTAAGATGACTGCAGAACTTAACAGACAGCCAGACTCAGACACACACTAAACTTAATGAAAACGTGTCCTAATGAACAACTTGTTTAGGAAAATACGTACGTACTTGAGTATAACCTTTAACTATCTCATTCCATTGAGAAAATTTGATTGTTTTTAAATGGGTTTCTATTTTAAAAAAAAAAAAATCTATTTATTATGGTCACAGGCACTGTCTGCTGGTAAAATGCAAGAAAAACCACCACCCTACCACTCAGGGTTTCTCCAATTTACTGGCTATTTGATTAGGAAAATAAATATGCAAGGCCTCTGTAAAAAGAGAAGCATAGAAAAAGATGAAAACAGAACAAAAATAAATAAAAGTAAAAATGAAACAGTTACAGAACAGGAAAATAAATTTGTCAGATCTGCAACCCCATACAAACCAAAGAATTTAACCCAAGAATTTCTGCTTGAAGTCTTTCCCTCATTAAATTGTAGGACAGTTTTAGGAAGATCACTGAACTTGTTTTAAAGGCTTAAACTGATAACAGAATTCACTATAACCCAATTTCTCCAATGACTCATATGAAAATCTTGTACCCCTTCTTGGTTTGGATGTATCTAGTTGCAGCTTCCAAACTGACAGAAAAGGGAAGAGAGATAGCTCAGATATTGCTAAGTGACTATTAAATGCACATGTGCACTCCCTTCACACACGAACACATACAGAGAGACACCAGGTGGACAACATATTGTACGTGCTTTCAGAGACTTAACATCTTAATAACTGAGGTTTGGACCAAGTCTTCACTACATTTTAAGTGTCAAATGACCTCTAAAAACCACAGCACAAGAATGCTACTTTAGAAGTATTCTTTTTTTTTAACAGAATCAGTATACTGAATTTGAAAGGTAGTTACAACTTCCTTGTAACAAACTCTCAAAGTTAAACCAGCAGAATATGTCTATATTTTATTTCCATCTAAGCTAGAAGCTTTAAGAATTGAGGGCTGTTAAAACCTTACAACTTCTTATTTTACCGTATAGCTCAATAAGCAGCATCAATATTAACCTTTCCGAACAAGAGCTTTCTAATTCTAACTGCTATTTCTATGTCTAGCCTTTTTCAACTAATTTAACTTCTCAAAGGTCTGGTCATCTGCAAACAAACATGCAGCTCCCTCTGACTTCATGCAAAGTTTGACATGAACATTACTTACCGAGTGCAGCTTCTCTGATGTGATTATCTTCAAAGTTTCTTACTCCTGGGTCTCAACTCAAGACTGGCAGAACCTTCCTAGTTCTCACTGGTTTTTTGACACTTGAAGCTAGCATTTGCAAGGTAGAGCCTTGAAATGGCTGCTGAATAGACCACCATCAGCCAAATGCCTGCCGAGTATAATGTTGTTTGCCAAACATTCTGTTCAGTGCTTCCAAATTTGCAGAAGACAAAGCTACCAAAAGGAAATACCAACTCAAGAGCTAAAATTCACCCTACAAAACTTAAAACAGTATGCAAGATAATCACCACAAGGAAGGAACACTCCTAAAATAGCAACAAAACCAGAACAAATGAAAAAGGAAAAACAGGTCAATAAATGAGAATTCTACAAGCTGTGTGTGTCCCTACCAAAGTGATTTACAGACATGTAATTTTCACCTTCTCTCTAGATAATGCCTGTGAATTATGCTGCTCAGCTGATGCTTAAGTAGAGGGATGTTTCAAAGAAAAAGTAATTAGAAACTGCAAGTGCTGAAGCAATTAGAAAGATAGAGCTGCTCACTTAATGATGCAACAAGACCACCACAAGCACAGTTAACAATCACAATTTTTTCAGATACAAGATGAGAAAACTAAGATACACATCAAAACATCAAACAACTTGCAATCTTCTTGTAAAAGGAAAAAACATCTTCTCTATCTTGAATTCCACACTACAGAATTTGTTTGGACTCAAGAGGGTTTTCTGCTTTAAAACAACAAAAAAGATAGTAGAGGCAAAAGTAATTTCCCACTGTAAGCTTCATGAAGAAGAATAAAGCCTTGCTTTTGTTGAAGATATGACCTTGCTATTTTAAGCAAGCCAGGTGACAACATGAAGTGCGCTTTCAAAGACATTTTAGTCTGTATAGGTAAGTAAGTTACAACTTAATAATCAAATCATGACTTTAAGCGATTAAAAAGTTGCCAGACTTGTAGTTACAGTATAAACTATTACTTTGAATTCTAGAGAGCATTTACTAGAAAAAAAAATTGTTTACAGAAACTCAACTGCCATTTTTCTTAGTTCTACAAACAGCTGAAAAGGCAAAGGCCCATGACACATTTACAGTCTACCTTGTTTTTCAGATAAATACCCACACTGAATGCTAACACATTTAGTGAGACTGCAGCCACTATAGGTGACTGGAATACTGAAGTGAGCTCCATCTTAGCTCCCAAATCACTGAAAGTATTTTGAAACTGCCACCCTCTACCTTTAAAATATTTAAGATCTGGTTCCAAGAAATAAATCTGGCTAATACTTAGACAAAATTTGCCTAAAGTAATTTATACATCTAGTACATTTATTATGATTAGCACAGAAACAACTGCTTTCAATTAAATGTAATATGCACTAAGAGCTAACTACAAATACTAACCTAAAATACTCAGTCTTTCTAAGAAAGGTTTCAAAAATCTCAACCAAATTTAGATACGTACTTAAGTCAAGCCAGAAGCAGGGCCCACAAGGTAATAACATTAACCAGGATAGTTAGTAAAAGTAATCTTTGTGGGTTGAGTTTGGCAACACTCAAAGAAAATTTCATTATAGAGTTATTAACATGGCTTTCAAATGAACTCCTGGGCACAGGATCTCAAATTTGCAGCACTTATGCAGTTCTATAAACTGCTTAACAAAATTAATAGGTGTTGACACTTCATACTCCACAGACAGTAATGCTGGAAAATACAAGTTCCAAAAATGTAGGTACATCGAATCAAACAATTTTCAAAAGTAACTCTCTTTAGACTTGCATAAAGCTCTCCAGTAAAATGTTTCAGAAGAGTCAAGACCCATATGAAATGGACATAGGAGGCTTCACTGTACTATATTCGCAAAGGCCAAAATAGCACCTTGCACGTGTATTTGTCCTCCCATGAGAAAGCACATATTTCAACTGCACTAGACTGGAAGTTATGCTTCATCTTCTCAGGGTTTCATCTTCCTCTACAAGGACACATAAAACAGGGCAGAAGCATAATACTGGGATGAAACGTGCAAATGAAGAACCTACCAATAGCAATCTCTACTTTTGGTTCTCACTTCATACTTCTCTTCCTAGTTTAAAAGGTTCTTTTAAAACTATTGTAAAAAGTTACACTCTGCTGGGATTTCATTCCCAAACTCATTCAACAGGCACGTTTAAGCTTCTGAAACAGCTAAATTCAAACATAACACAGGTAACAGAATAACCATGCGAGTCAGTATAAAACAGTTCACCAAAACCAACAGCATGCTCAAATACCTTCCAACAGAGATAATGAGAGCTATGAGGCTAATTTCTTACACTGATCTTTGTGACAGAAGTACCAGGTGAGAGATGAGACAAATACCAAATACCTTAATACACCCACTTTATTAACTGATAGTGACAGAAGGGGATTACCTCAATGCTTCACAACAGCTTTTAGTGATCAAAAGCAAACCAAGATCATGGAATGTATTTTTATACATTAAAAGAGTAAGTATTTGTGCTTAGTTTGAGCAACTAGATCTTAAAGTAGAAAATTCTACATCTTCATCAGAGGGTGTGAGAAGACATCAGTTCTAGCACACTGACAACAAAACCTCTGGCTGTCTTGAACTACCTGCCTCAAAAAAACTGTTTTGCAGAGGTTTTGTGTTTACACAACCAGTTAATTTCAAGTATCAAATAATTAATGACACTTAAGGAAAATATTAGACAGAAGCTGTTTGAGGCTAGGGTACAACAGCTCAACTATGAAAGTCATCTGTCACAGTACAGAAGAGGGTATATAAGCCCTAAGTGAGCTCCGTTCAATCCCAAATAAATCAGTCCTACACACCTCTTCTCACTGCTCTAGACTAAGAGTGTTCTATATTTATAAGTGTGTCCCAGAAATCTGCAGGAGGACCTGACAGGTTCTCCACCTTCTTAAGCACTCAGGCTAACATCAGCAAACATAGCCAGCACCTCAGAAGAGATAAAAACTTTAAGACAGGTGGTAGGACAGATATGGTGAGCTTTAAAGAACAGTTCCACTGAGCAATCAAGGCTTGAAGTCACTAAGTTATTTTCCTTTCTCCCTGGGTATCATGCTTGAGAGACAGAAAAGAAGGAAGAAAAAGGTATCAAGGAAGACACCAGCTCATAAGAAGCAAGTGCAAAAGGAGGTAGCAAAAGTTGCCTCCTTATGAATGCAAGATATCAAGTCACAAAGTAGTAATGCTGATGAATCAAGAATGGCAGCAAGCTAGTACCACGCACATGAGATCACGGTCTCAAAAATAATGACATTTTAATGAATAGAGAATTGATTTGAACTAAAAAAATTGCCCTTGGACACTGACTGAAAATCTGCACAAGAAACAGGAACAACCTGCATGAATGCTACTCAAGAAAAAAGCTGGACTGTTTGGAGCACAGCATTTAAACTCAGTCACAGGCAAGGTAACAGCTACAAAAGGTCATCTTTTGCTCTGTTCACACTAATGCTCTTTCAAGAGTCAAAACACTCGAAGAACAATGGATATTCTGCTAGTCTAATGGGTTGAGTCCAAGGAGTGAGAGAAATTGTTCATGAAGCCTTCTAAAGTACTTACAGTAAGAAATGACATATATGGCTGAAACATGTATTTCACAACTAGATAAATTAAAAGCATGAACATCTATTTCGGAGAAACTTTAAAAAATCCTGCCACTTGTTTTCAAAAAACTCCTCTAGCTTTCTAAAAATATAATTTTCAATTACATTAGAGAGACTTCCTTGATGAAGCGTGTTCAAATTGTTTCAATCTATTTCTACTACATCCCTACTAAATACCTGTCTGGTGATCGTCTTGACCAACGTCCTCTGTCAGATTCTGAAAAAAAGCAGGAATGATACAGTTAGAAAAGACATCTTCACTGTTCGGTAATGTTTTTAACCTTTGATAATAAATTAAATCTTAATTACTTAGCATACAGCTAAGGCTGCAGAGCCTTTGCCTTTTAAGTTCACATTTATCTGAAAAGCCACCCTTGCAAATTTATCTGGTAAATTCATGTAGTTTGAAAAAAAAAAATCATCAAAAACCTACCAAACTATGTTTCAAGAATGGAAATTACTATTCATTGGATGGGGAATTTTGCATTTTGTATTGAACAATTCCATTATTAAATGCAGCATTAGAAAGATTAAATTTACCCCCATCACAGAAACGGCCTTGTTTAAGAGTAAACATATACCTGTGTTCTACAGACAACTAATTAAAACCTAACTGAAATCTCAGAAACAAGTTACCCCATTTTTTTAAGGTAGTCTTTTCCACTAAATTTGCTGTGTTAAAAAAGAAGCCATATTAACATTTCCAGCTATAGCTGCAACAATGCAAACATAAATGCACAGCAAACAAGAAGAGTCTTCAAAAAAATCTTGTTTCACTCTTTGCATGGTTGTTACAAGACAGTTTGCTCGTTCAATGTGCTTTCCACAAGAACTGTAAGAAACTGGATAATGATGATGGTTACCATTATTTGATATATCTAGAAGGCTTTTTCTATGAAGACAAAATCTAAATCCAGTGTTGCAGGAAACAGTGTTTAAACACCAGTGCGACCGCCCTCCAACCAGCTCCCCCTCTTTTACTACTGCTAATCTTTCACCTCTATCTCTCAACAGATTCAAAACCAATAGCCTCTCATAGGAAATGGCAATCATAGTTTTTAGAAGTGTGATCACTTAATGATTTCAGTCATAAAACATTCTGGACTACAGCCCTAGCTATTTTGCTGAGAGAAAATGGCAAGTCATTACCAGCCTATTGAGGGTGTGGTAAATCTTGTGAATATTTGCCAGTGTTGATAGGTGAGAATTCAGTTGAAAATCTAGATGTGGGGAGGAAAAAAAAAGAAAAAAAGAAAAAAAATCATTTTTAAAACTCCAGTTTCCAGCTGTAGCAACCGAGATGTTAATCTGCTTTGGTTGTTTAATAAAACCATCACATGACTATAAAATGAAAGCCATCTCAACACATTTTCAGCGTCAACTTTTTCAACACCAAGTGGAATCATAAGTGAAATCTGCAAAAGCTATCCTGCATATGCATTTTTCTAAGGCATGGATGACCCCCAGCAAAAGAGAATTATTGCTAACTATAGTTTAATATCAAATCATATTTTTTTAAAAGAAATATTTACCACCTTTTTTCCTGTAAACTAGGCATCATTACAGTTTCCATGGTACCCAGCCTTTACATCCCATCTACTCCAAAATCATTTTAACTGCCATGTAAAATTCTAAATTCATTACTAAAAATGCTGGTTTTTAAAAAAGATGATTTTATTAATACACACATACTTGCTTTTACACCAATTTCCTTCCAAAACTAAGCAACTGGAATACATTGACACAGTTGAAATACGACTTTTGTATAATGAATCACTGGTCACAATACAGCAGCTGTTAAGACCAAAGCAAATCAAACAAACACCAAAATACTCCAACACTTAATGAAAGAGGCCATTCCATAGGCATTAACTTTGCTTCCATGTTCCCATAATAAAACACCCAAGTTTGCTTCAGTTACAAAAAAAGTGTCAAAGTACGTTTTCCTCTGTTATTTTAAATCCCCTGGTTCTGCTAGAAATGTGAAGACAAAACTGGAAATAAGTAATTTACATAAGAGATCAACAGTTATCCAACCAGCAACCATACAAACCAAAAAGAATCTCAGAAGCTGGACACAAACCAGCTGACAGAGATCAAAAACCAACCAATTATTATACAATATTTCCACTTAAACTGGAAGTAAACTAGCAACTGTACTAGAACTTGTGCACAAAACCACTCTAATTAGAGACATGTACTATATGACAAGCAAAGTATTTCTAGTACAGTTCTTCCATAAACGAAAAGCTGTATGTGCCTAATGCTACCAACCAGTTAATGCATTAAAGCATTTCTACTAAAAGACATTTAATTTGGCTTTGCCCAGTAGCTGATACAAGATGCAAATAAGGTCAAAGCCATAATTCCCATATTTCCATTTCAAACGAATGCTCTCCACATAGGCTTGAGATGACCCAGAATCTAAGAATAAACAAAGTCATCACTGAATATCAAATCCCCAGGTCAGCAAATGACACCGCTATTAAGTTAAATAGTGGGTCTGAAGAAACCACCTGCTATAAGCATACTTGTTACACACATTGTTATTGAATTCTCTTGTCACATTGAATAATTTAAAAAAAAAATAAAAAGATACCTTCAGTAATCTTATGTTACACTTACTATGTTAGCTGGAGAGCATCATTTCACTACCTGTTTCTTAGTGTATTGTCCCCAATCCACCACCACAGCAATACAATTTCTTTCATCAGAAGTGCCAAAGACAGAGTTTCCAACTTTAGCTATACTTCACTATACGAAGTCAAACACAATCTTCATCTTATTACCAAGATAAGACAGAGGACTTTAACAGGGTCCTAGATATTTTCCTGCACTGTCAAAGAAGTTCCATTTTTGCTAACCAAACAAGACTAAGCAGAACCATTCTGAAAAAAATAAAACTAATCCTGACATTCTTAGCCCACCTTCAACTCAACATAAAAGAATTTTAAAATGGGGGAGGAGGGAGTGACACTCAACAATGTAAAATCTGTTCTGAGAAGGGGAAGGTTAAAAAGTAAGATTTATTTTGTTAACTCCCGTGCCAGACTAATTTTTCTGGAATATGAATTTAAAAATTTCCCTTGTTGCTTAGCCCCAAATCTATGAAGAACATGAACCTTTAGAGAAACCAGTTATACCTGAGACAACAAGCTGAGAATATCAAGCACATACTTTATTCTCAATCAATATTGAACAGGAATTTTAGTCGACACTTTTAAAAATAACAGATTTTCAAAAATAAAATTATATGTATATTAGGTATCGCCTTTATAACAAAATATTCCTAGATGCTTTGAAGTGTATCATTCACATCAGATCACACATCCACTGGAAATACTCTTACAGTTTTAAGCTGTTACTTCACACATAGCTTACACAATTATGATGGACTAGAGAGGCCATACAAATATATTTTACAGTTCTTATACAACAAGCATCATACCTTAGTTCCACAAAGACTGGTTTAGCCACACCAGTATGGAGAATCAGAGTCCAAAGTTTTCTCTATTTCATGGGGGAAGCCTGTAAAGTAGGGCTACTACCCAAAACAAAAACTCAGGCTTCTTCTGCAGTCACTGTTATAAAAGCAAGTATGAGCAGCAGCCAATGAATTAGCAATGTTAAATTACAGCTTAGTTAATCTTCTGAACTGGTCACAGTGTTTGCTGTATTAGTACTGCACAGAAGATACTCAAAGTATCCTGCGCCACTGAAAAGGCATATTTTGAAAAAAAATGGTTTTGAAGAAACAAAATAAAAAAAATAACACCTCCTGTGCTCAATCACCACCATCCTGAAAATTATCACAGGGAAAATGGCACGTCAACATGACAAGCAAGTGATTCAACAGCTGGCTGCAACTGCACACATCAGGAATACGCTTTCTCCCACCACCTCCCACAATTGCCTACGCAGCCTCCAAGTTGTGCCTGCCTGACCCTCTTGGCCAGTCCATTGCCCCAGGAATCTTATTCACAATAATTAAACACAAACAAACCTACACTGCCAGCTCAGTGGTCTGAATCTGATCACCAAAAAGATGTTAAGACCAGGCAGAGGGAGTTAGAACACAAAATGTGAAAGGCCCTCCCAACTGAGAGCAGAACAAGTCTCTTGTGGTAGCAGCAATGTGTTAAATTACATTCAAGCCCAACTACGAGAAGATCGACACATAATGTGAAGCTACCTGCTCAACAGCTGGTTGCATGAGCTTTACGTGAAGGAAGTAATTGTGTGAAGTTGTTTTCACTTGAATACAAGAGTTTCAAAGCACGCTAATTGATCTGAAAATATTTTGTGTTTTTACCTGCAGAAAAATATTTTATAGTAAAGTATCACACAGTTTATTGACCTGGATCAGAAGAAGGAAACCTGCTTGGTTTATGACTACAGAAAAAAAGATGTGTTGGAATGTTTGCCAAGACTTTAAGAGGCGTGTGTCAAACAAGCATATGTATTTTTGTTATTTTTCGTGCAGATGTTAGCTTATCTTTAGCAAGGATTGAAGCAACAGAAACACCAAATGGTATTAAATACTTTGCAATAATTAAGAAAGTAACAGATAAATTTCTAAAAAAAAAAAATCTGAGTAAAAGAATTGCAAATTCAGAATCCATAAAGGAAATAAATACCAGAGCCAACCTAATACCATGGACTTTAAACCTTGTTTACAGTTCATCATTAACACTTCACATTAAGTGTTAAAGTCTGGGTTAGTCTATTAGTTACACTCATTTAAAATTTAAATGTAAAACGGAAACAGCTTAAAAATAACTTCTAAATTATAGATTATGGACTTGACAGTTACAGAGGAACAAAAGAAACAACAGTTAGCTGGGCTTGCTTCCAGAACAAACTAGACAAAAATTAAGACAAACATGTGAAATACAACGAACAAACAAACAAAAATATCAATATATCTTAATATAAATAAGTGATATAGGTGAATGTAACTTGAACACTCAACTTTCCTACTGGACATTTAAGAACTTTAAAGGTCAAATTTTTCACTGGAGAAAACAGTGTGTTGGCAAACTAGTCAAATTGGAAAAAAAAAAGAAAGAAGAAAAAAATAAGAGTATTTCTGCCTATGAGCATATTCACACACAGACACATACCTGCCTGAATTGAAACTTCTAACTTTGTTCCTGCTGTCAAAATTATCAGTTTAAAAGCTTGGACAAAACACAGTTACAGGTTGCCCTACAATCTACTAAAAATCTAGGAAAAAAAAACCAGCAACTGTCTAAACTAGACTGACAGCTGACTCCAAGTTTCCTTTAAAAGCTTCTTGATTGTTTTTTCTGAGCAAATACAGAATCTATATAAAATTTTAACAGTAATAAATATCTGAGGATATTTACCCTAGACAGACATGCCATATAAATGCTGTATCTATAGCTCTATATGTAAGAATTAAGCATGGAAGTAGTTGACACAGTAATTTTTACTAGTGCTAAGATACATCTGAATCAGGACAAATACCATGGATAATTTTCTGTAACCTTCACAAAAATAACTATTAGACAGAAAACTCATACTAGGCATTCATTCCTGAAAAGGAAAACAGCATGCTTACACTTTTGCTTTTATTTAATTGGTTTCTGTGATTTCAAAGAATAGAATGGCAGAAAACTTGTAGTGATATGTGAAATAACAGTTCAAAATGCCGTCTTCTTAATTAGTTTTAAATAAACTTTATGCATTAAAAAAAAGCATTTAATCCTCTGTGCACTACACCATTTCATGCTCTATATTCTATTTACAGAATTATCTTAACAGTAAGGTAACTTGTATTAGAATTTAGAAGTTCGGATCTGAAACCTACATTTGGTGAAAGCCTTTAACACTTATGTCCAGGAAGCAGAATTTTTGTATTCCTTACTAAGTGCAGAAAACAAAAGAAAAATGTGCATTATTGTGCAATATCCAAACCCACAGCTGCAAATTTGTGTATATTTTTCCAAACACAACAGCCCTAAATGTTCTCAAACAAAACAGAGCCACTTAAGCTATTTTAAAAAAAAGAAGAAACAAACACCCCCCCAAACAAAATGTGGCTGAAATGACAACACATAACAAACCACTTATCATTTTACATCAAACATTCACATTCAACTCTAACATTTGGTATTACCACATTTGATTAGCCAGTCACTTTATCTGCAACAATTTTTTTAAAAATTACTGCATGCTACGTAGATAGGGAAAAGCATTATTTTTTTTCTTTAGACATAGGAATAAATCCTTTTTCTATCTACATATTTTAAAAGTACCCTGGTCTGACAGGTTGCTTACAAAAAGCACTACCACAGTACAAAGTTCAGTGAGAATTTAAGATCAAATTAAGCAGTGCAAAAGCTGTGTAACTGTTACTTTCATTTGCATGCATCTCCTTTTACCTTAAACTGACTGTGAAGAAATAAGAGCTATGCTACCATATAATATATTAAGATACGGGTTAAAGAACCCTGCACACTGGCTCATGGTGGGGGTTTCGGGTTTGTTTTGAGGAGAGGAGTGATTTTGGTTATATGATTTGGTTTTGGTTTTTTATAGAAAAGACTTTTTCTATAGACTATTACTGGTACAAACTGCCTCTTTTTGTTGCTGCAGATATCACTTGTGTACCTACTAAATATATTTAATAAGCATTCCTGATGGAGATTCTTGCCAGAATATAATAAAGGTGAACAGCTGCAGTTGGAAAAGAATGACTGAAAGCAGTGGATAATTAGAGCTTATTTAAATCTATTCCTAAAGTATGTCTTACCAAAACAAGCAGCATTTCAGTGATTTCGTGTTACCCAGGCTTTGGACAGACATTCTTTCAATCTACAATTCAAGATCATAGGAAACTGAGCTACAAAGCTTGTAATACAGAACCAATTTTACACTTGTTTGATGCAAAGTTTTCATCCAGTCCAACTCTCATTCTATCATTAAATTAATTTTTTTAAAATGTGTCGAGGAGTTAATTTTGCATCATCGACTGCTATGGCCCGGGAGTGCTTTGCCAGCACTAGTCTTAATTTCATGCCAGCCTAGGTGTCATCTGTCATTCTACAAAGGGCATAAAGCTAATAAAAACTTTTTATCTGGTGCTCTAGCTAATTCAGCAGAAATGCAACCCTGCCAATTACGCACTCCTAGGGTATCCAGCACCAGGCACATCTTGGATAGGAACAGCTTTGCCAGTCAAAACCATTACTGCCCCAGCTGTCTGCTGCTTCTTTTCTGCCAAACATTACAGACCCCACAGCTCTGCCAGCAGCACAGGGAACGGGCACGTTCCCTAACCCACTTCAGGCAAAAATCAGTCATGTCACTTTAGACAATTCAAGGAAGTGGCAAGAGCCAACCCAGATACATTTGATTGAGTGGATTAGAGAGTGCTCCTACAAACCACTTCACCAGTTGAGCAAGAGAAGCAGTAATCTACAGCTGATAGGCAGTAATGAGCAGCTGCAGTAGAGACTCGCACAGTCTGTGCAGCCACACATCTGCATCAAGTGAGACAGAAGCATGTGTCGCACCAGCTGGTTCCTGAGGGCAAGCTGAAGCCTTGCAGCTGTACCAACTATACAGACAGATCTACATATATGTACACACACGTACACACATATAACTATAAAAACACTTGGCAAACTGATAGTTATTTCTGTCTCTTTATGAGCCAAACATAGAAATTCTGCTTAATCTCAGACCCATGATTTTAAATTAAACAACTTAATTGGACAGTGTAAGAAAAAATGCAGGTACATTTAAAATAAGAGTTCTGCTCTAAGCCCCTGTTATTAGTCTTACTTATCGTAGAACCACCACACTATTAAATGCTCTAACATTTAAATTGGACACAAGAGCTGTACATTTTCATGGGATGTATTGTACTTCCTACTGTACTGTAATGCCTTTTGGCAAGTGCAGGACATAAAAATTAAGCAAGTTTTCCTCTCCTGCGTGGAAACAGAAACAAAACTACAAAATAATGTTTTGAAAAAAACCAAAGTCTTTGCTTTCAATACCTCCAAAGTGAGGGAGGGGAAAGTAAAGAAAACAACAGGATTAATAATCCACTTATGTTTGGCACAAAATCTACTCAGATGTAAATAAATATGTTTCTAAGTGCTGAAATTACACAAATAAAACCTCATCCTGATACAAAAGACTGAAGAGAAGCAGTGGGGGCAAGACTGTTTACTTGCCTAACTCAACTCACTGCATGACCTTGCACACAGAAGACGTTTCTGATTACAGCTACTGGAGCTGCAAGCAGTGAACGTTTGCAATGGAAAAGCTGATTTTCTCACATAATGTGAAAAACATACAGTCACTCTCAGAAAGAAAACTGAGCAAAAATATATTAGTGTAGTTTATATCACACGAACAGATAAAAATCTTAGAAGAGTCAAAAAGAAGGCTCAAAAGAAATGTTCAGTCAAGAAACAATAAGCCAATCTCTGTACATGTAAAGGTATGCCATGAACACTTCTGGTTCAAGCATTTAAATCAATAAGAAAAAAAAAATTACAATGAAGCTACAATTAAGCTAGTTGATTTAGGAAAGCATTCAATTTTAACACATATAAGGCCATGAACTGCCAAAAGAAATATTAAGATGGAAGACTGAGTCATTTCAAGGGACATTTTTAAATACAGCCAGTAACAGCTGAAGGCTGAAAAACAGTCCTCCTCTTGTTTTCTGCAGAGGAATTTTTAAAAATTACATTTAATCATTATACAGTCTTCAACATTCTACATGAGTTCTGAAACACTTGTAACTGCAGCTTATATGTGTAAAATGAAGACCTACATGTTTTTTGGACAGGGCACACAACAAAGAAGAGTGGACAGAAGACGTTTTCTAGAATAATTATCCTTCATGAGGTAGTTATTTGTGTTTCAGTGAGAGCCTTAACTGCTAGTGCATAATGATCCATAAATACAAAGATAAAGCAATCTGGAACCACTACAGAAATTGCGTAGCCTTGTGAGTTAGAGCCTTTACCAGGCTGCTCCTGTCCCATTTTTCGTTTTGAGAAACACAGGAAGATTCAAGAAAATCCAGGCCTTACACAGCACTTCTTTCCATAATTGCTTTCAGGACTCTGTCCAGAAGTCAGACAATCATTCATTAACGTATGATCAAAGCTTCAATTTTCATTATCTTTCCCATATGCGAGTCCTGCAGTAACGAAGCATCTCGGGCCCACGTCCGTGGGAGATCACAGGAATGGGGAACCCGGCTCCGCCAGGGCAGCTCCGCGCTGGGGGTGACAAGGGGTGACAGACCCCTTCCTTCAGGAGGCGTGGAGACCACTCCTGAGCTCCCCCCGCCTCGCTTTCCCACACCCGACACGGGTGTGCGACCCCCCCACGCCAGGCAACCTGCCTGCAGCACACGGTCCCGCTCGCTGGGGAAACACACCCGGACCCCTCCCTGCACGGATAGAGACCGGTGCTGCCCGCGGCTCCGGGGGCTCCGCGTGGGGCTGCGCCTCCCGTCCCCCGGCGCGGGCACAGCGCGGCGGCGCCGCGGTGCCTGCCGGGAGTTGTAGTCCCGCCACCCCTCCAGCGTGGGCACAGCGAGGCGGCACCGCAGCGCCTGTCGGGAGTTGTAGTCCCGCCGTCCACCACCTCTCCCGCCCGACCGCACGGGGCAGCCTCAGGAGAGACTCCATCTCCCACAACGCACCGCGGGGCCCGTTCCCCTGCACAGCCCCGTTTCTCCCGCACCGGCCCGGCGGAATCCGCTGAATTCACCGTCGCGCACACGCAGTGCTCCCTCCCCACCCCGAGCGGGGCCGCCGGGAAGCGCCGCAGCCCGGTCTTCCCCCCACGCACCCTCGCGGCCTCCCCGCTCGGGGACGGAGCCGGGCGCACTGCGTCAGGCCCCGCGTCCCCCCTCCCCCCCCAGGCCCGGCGTCTCCTCGGGAGCCCCATGTCGCGCTCGGGCCCGGCCTCCCCGGTGAGGGGCCAGTGGCGCTGGTGGGCGGCCCCGCCGCTACTCACTGACAGCGCCGGCATCCGAGTGCATTTTCGTGCGGCGCACACGCTGCCCGGCCCGGCTCCCGCTGCCCCGCTCCCAAGCACGGAGCCCAAGCGCGGCCGCCCCCCGCCCCGCCCCCCGACGGCGCCCATTGGCGCCAGGGCCCCACCGCCCGCCCGCCTCCCACCGCCCCTGCCCGCCCACCGGGCTCGGGTAAGGCGGGCGAGGGGCGCCGCTTTGTGCCGCCCGCCGCCCCCGTTGCAGCCAGGGACGGGGCCGCGTCCTGGAGCGGCCGGCCGGGGGCACCGGGGAGGGGGGAGGCCGCCTCACCCCTCGCCCGGGACGGTGGCCGGGGGCGGTGGGGCCAAGGGCTGGCGCTGGGGAAGGACCGCGACACCCTCCCCTTTGCTTCATGGTGAACTTCCAAGCAGCCAAATCGCCTGCTGCTTCGGAAACACGTCTTTGTTCCTCCCCTCTCCCTCTTCCCACGAAGAAAGATGGCACTGGGGAAGGACCGTGACACCGTCCCCTTTGCTTCACGATACCGAACTTCCAAGCAGCCAAATCGCCAACCGCTTCGGCAACATCTCTTTGTTCCTCCCATCTCCCTCTTCCCAAGAAGAAAGGTGGCAGCTTGCCAATGCCGGCTGAACGCAGGCTGAATGCACCTAAGTGTAGGGTCAATGTCAGCAGGGAGTCATGTGGCCCAGAGCAGCTCCTTGCAGGCAGATGAGACCACCTCACATCCTCCAGTTACTGCTCCCGCTCCTAGGAATCTGGCACAGGGACTGCCCTCCTTTCTTCCCCTTGCAGTACAGAGGTGTGAAAATTAATTGATGCGTTTTGCTGCAGCTGGTTTGCATGTTTAATTATCTTGAAATATGAATCTGTCTTATATCAAAACATACTATGCAGACAATCTCCAGACATGGATGAACGATCTGAAAGAATAAACGCTGTCTTAGAGTTGCAAGAATTTATTGATATGCTTAATCATCATGTAAGATGTAGTTGTCTTGGGTCAAGAAACAACCTGAAGGGAGTCTCCAGACATGCCTGAATAACCTAAAAAGATAAACAATTTCTGGGGACTTAGGTAAAGAACTGTTTAAAACTAGTATGTATACCTACTGTGTTTGTAAGATGGGATGCCTTTTTTTTTAGAAGGGCATCCAATTCAGCATTGAATTGTGAAATAAAAATAGTATTGCCTTTGCTTCAAAGACTTTGTCCTCTTCGGTATTTTACCAGTGAATAAGTATTTCTCACAGAGGGAAAGAGCTCCCCATCCATGTGCCAGAGAAGGAAGATGCCTTGCAGGTCATTGCTGCTTAGCATGCAAACTCAGCATCTTGTCATCCTGTCAGGGATAATGGCCTTCCTTTGCCCTACTCTGTGCTGAAACACAGATGAGAAAAGATGCTACAGCGTCGCCTGTGCACAGTGGAGGGTTAGTAAGAACAAAACTACCCATGCAAAAAAACCTTCCTCTAAGAGGAACTTTGCTAAAAGCAAGTCAAGGACTCAGAATTGAAGACATGCCAGATTTAAGGTAACTGTGTCTTTAGAGCAATACATTAGCATACAGTCCTGAATTAATGGATCACACACCTAATCTGGGTTTTTATGACCCCTGACTTGTTCAGTGAACCACTTAGAATGTGCAGGCACAGCCCATTTATCTTGCAGGGCAACATCTTATGTTTTCAACTGCCAGTTCTACAAAGATAGATCCCATAAGAAATGGATTCTCTTTTCAAAAGTCACACACTAAGACCATGTTAAAGCAATGAAAGACCCCATTATTTGAAACTCTTACTAAGTCCTTGAAATTGTTTCTGTAGAACCTCCTGCCCTTATCTCTGCTCTCTTCCTATTTACGCCATCTTTTCTTTACCTTAGCAACTGTTTCTATACCATAGAATAAAGCAGTACAAGCAGGGTTTCACATCTCCTGTAGTTCTAACATCCCACATGCCAGACATTCACATCTGTTCATGTCATCCCAGGCTCTTATACCTTTTAGGGGCACCACTGAGTTGCAATTCATCTGATCCGTTCTAATTCTGGATTGAGAGGAACAATTCCTTTAGGGGTGGCCGTTTGTTCACATTGACCATAAAAAACCACATACGACTGCTAGTTCAGAATGAAAATGCATTCAAAAAGAAATCTCATGTGCCTTACATAGCTGTAAACTGATCTAAACAGATTCAAAGAAAGGTGACACAGAAAAACCCTATCTGGTTGCACCTCAAGTCAGAAAGGTTTATATTTTATGTTATTCTAAAATGGAAGACAATACTTGGCTTCACAAATCTTTCAGCAAACTACAGCTTCAGGAACTACCTCTGACCATAAGCACAAATCAAATAACACTGCAGGTTTGATAAACAAAACCACAACATATTCTTGAAGAGTTGAATGCACAAGTACAATCCCTGGCCCTTAAAACCTAGATCTACAAATAAATCCACAGGGAAACACAGAAGAGACTTTGTCTTCTGCTAAACAAGAGGACGTATGCTTCAGGCAGAAAAGCCCTGCTGCACAAGAACAAGGCCCATTACAACACACACCTTCATTCCAACCTCAAGAAGGTACAAATATCCCTTTGTTACCACTAATTGTAAACTACTATCCAAGTCTCCAGGCTGGAAGATGTTATATAATCACACCTGTATTTTCTTTCTGAAGTACAGGCTCACAGAACACAGAAACGCTTCATTTTACACAGGGCACATCCTATGGCTGATCAAGCATTGTCTCAAGGCCAGAGACAGTTTAAGCAGTTCCAGCACTAGCCTCTTAATCGTAGCCCACCTGGCATCCTTTCTTTTGTGCCACTGCAACCATCTGAACAGTTAGATAGCAAGGTGGATCAAAGAGCAAGACTGGCCCAAACACACCCCAAAAGGAAAAAAATACCTAAAACAAGTAATAAAAAAAACCTCAACATTTTTTCTGGTTTCGTTAACTTGTTTGTTTGTTTGTTTGTTTTCCCAGCCAGATGAATATCCTCATCTGGTTCACTACACATATCTGCAAATACACCCATAAACACATGGGAGAGGAACAATAAACCAAGAACTGGAGAAAGGCAGGAAATGCATCAGCTCATTTACAGGCTGCTGTATCAAACTTAAAACTTCGGGCTTTTTTTTTTTTTTTTTACTTTTTAAAGGAGAAAGACTGTCATTGTTTGCATTGTTTTGTTTAATTGATACCTAAAATGGCAGCCACATTTAAAAAAACAAAAAAACCAAAACAGCATAGACTGTGAATCATACTGGCTAACCTGAGAAAAAAGAGCCATTTACTTTGTTTTATCTTCTTCACTATCAGTAATATAATATAGAGGAGGCCTTTGAGAAAAAGAATCCCCTCTGTTTCCGAAGGGTATCACTCCAAATTGCTAAAACCACTGCATCTCTCAAATACCTTAGAAACAAGCATGAAAGTTAATTTTAAGCACTGCAATCACAAACCATTACATGTTTCACAAGTCACAGGAGGAAAAGAACTGCATTGAAAATAAAAACATTAGCAAAGCAGAATTTGCTGAACATCAACAAAGCAGATTATGCAGGAACAAAACACAGTACAGGGCACTGTAAGAAAAGAACCAAACTGTCTACCAGAAGCCCAGAAATCACAGTTCTAAATCATTTCCAGATATGAAAATTACCTGATACCCAAGTCAATACAAACAACTCTACGTAACGCTTCTGTAGAAGATTTTTCACCCTGAGAATTACAATGAAACACTTCAACTACTGCCTTATTCTTGCCTAGATGTCAGCAGAACAGTACTGATCGGGGATAAAAGAGGACCCCAGGTGGCAGAAAGTGGCAGCTGCAGACTATAAAACTGCTTTCAAACCACTCCTCATTAAGTAATTCAGCTCACTTTAATTGCCCTGTCCCACGGACTCATACTATACTCTTTGTTTAAGTAAAAACACTTATTATGTTACACTTTGTCCACAGATAGATGACTTTGACCCCAAAGGCACTTTTGTAGCACACTGCAAACAAATATAATTTTATATACATGAGAAAAAACACGTTACAGGGTTGTTGGTAGCTCATACTTAAATTGTAAATTGGATTTACAGTAGTTTTCAGCTTCAGTTTGAAATTTAAAAAAAAAATCTCCTTAATTCATAATTAGGAAGCTCTAAGCAGCCAAGCTTAAGAGAGAAGCTCAAAATTTCTGCCAGAATCCTGGAGATGCATCAAAATAACAAGCATCTTTGTCTGGGGCCACAAAGCTCACTCACTGCCAGCAGAGGACCCTGAACGTTTTCAGCATTCTCTTTCAGTCTGAGATGTGGGAGCTGCTCACCTGCACACTTAAGCTGCATCCAGCTTATTTCAGTAACGTCAACTCCAGTTCAAAACCAAAGGGTGCACCTACTTTTATTTAATAAGATTGTAGCTGCAACACCCCAGGAAATAAAAAGTTTGGGTTCTTCTTAGCCCAAGAGGTTTGAACTGCAGCTCCCAGGTTTAAGAGTGCTGTGTGACAACACCAGAGCCCCTGCTCCTGTACCTGATCTTACAACTCTCTTAGAAGTGCCTGACTCAAGGATCCAAAGCAGGAATGCATGTAGAAGGAGACTCGAGTCTCCACCCTGCTGAAGAATCCAGTATAATTACTCTCAGAAGTTGCTCTCTTACACGTTACCTAGAGCCCTTCTTTCTTATTCCAATACACACCCTGATGTACTGCTGTCTCTTCCTGTATATTCCTAGAATATTTAACTGACCTGCACAGAATGTCAGAGAGGATAGAATTAGGAAGACAACAGAATACGTATTATTTTAAAGTCACAGATATATGTATGTATCTAAAATATAGACCTTTCAGTACTAGGAAAAAGAAAACATGTATATTTTATACATTTTATCTTTTCATGCTGTGTCTGAATGCGTATGGATAATCACAATCTTTTTCTTTCCTAACATACCATCTTAGGAAAGCTGAGATGAAGACAGTATGATTAGAAAACAGCAAGATTAGTCACACACCCCTGCAGCGGGACCTGTTCTAGCACATTTCTTTCATAGTTTGAAACACAGTGATTGCGAATGAGAGGTGTATTGTACATTTCTCTAAAGCAGTCAGATACAGGGGATTAGATCAATGTGCAGGTTCAAGGACAAATAAAATGTAGCTTTTACTTCCCAATTCTAACCACAGTAGTAGAAGCAATATACAAAGAGTTCATGGTCACAGTTTTTCTTATTAATTTTGACAAAACAATGCACATACCAACAAATATTTTCTTCTCATTACATTTGCATACAGTGTTTTCTGATAATAGGCATTATGAGGTGTGGAATCACTAACATTAAATTATGCAAGCTACTCAGAAGAGACTATTCAAACTTTAGATGCCAACGTCTATGTGAACATTTCTAATGTGGTGAACATTTCTAAATCCTGCAAAAACCCATCCAAGTCATACAGACTTTGAAGATTACACACAGAGATGACATACATACAATTTGATGTTATGCAAGTCATGCTTTGGCATCTGACATCTTGAGCAAAACCCTGGTTCTATTTTCACACTGTTGAAAAAAGGTTTTGAGCTTTTTATGTTTATGAGTATTATTTCCTGCATCTCACATGAATAAACTGCTCATATTACAAGGTATTTGCAGAGTCAGCCTGTGGAGAACATGAAGTAATATAGCAAGATAATGTTATGTTTTGCACAGGCTACATAACGGCAAACCTGTGATTCTATGTACGTCAGAGCTAGCACAAGAGTGTGCTGCAAAGAAATGAGGATACTCAGAGCCACCACTGTGCAACATTGGTGCCGGTGCCGGTGCCAGCAGGTTGCGAGAAGAGACAGGGCTACTGCTTTTTGCAGAAGAAAACTGCTGAAAATGCAAGAAAGTCACTCCTGTCACTCCAAAACCTGATTTATCATGACCTGCAGGAGTCACACAGAACAAGCTCAGAGGATTTTAAATCCTTCCTAAAGGGTACCTGAACTGGGATGTTTAATTAGACTGCCTTGTACTTGTAAAGAAAAGGCAGGACCTCTAGGTGAGAGGTAAATTTGTTCAATAATGGATAGTGCCTTGTAACTAAGAAAATCAGGCTTTCTAGTACCATCTGGGATGAAATTGTGGTGGCCATGTATTCCTCAAATGCCTTTAAAATATCTTCTGCCCATAAAGGCCAGTGAAGTGTTTAACTCTCAGAAACACAGTCCTAAAATCAAGGGAGGGAGCTGGTGATGGCAGCAGTTACCTGATTCCACTGAACAAGAAACCCTGAGTAAGAGATATTCTGTATTTGCTCACATAGAGAAACAATAAAATTAAATATGCTCAAGTTCTTCTCAAAAGTGCATGGTAGAGAATAAGAAGGAGGGAAAAAAAAACCCCACCTTCTTCCTGCAACATGTCCTAGTCTTTCCAGTTACAGTATGTTTATTTACTACTGGAAAGACACACAGTACTAAATATTAACATCAAAAATGTGGTCTCCAAGATTGAGAGGGCTGTTTAAATAATCCATCTATCGTGTTTCTCACAAGCATAAAACATCCTTTGGTCAACAATTAAGATGTCCTCAATGTTTACAGGGAGATGTGCACTTATACTGAAGGATCAGGAGTTAAATACAAAAGACGTTGCCAAGAGACTCTGAGAAAATTTGTTTTACATTGTGTTATGTTTGTGCTACACAGAAGGTAGTTCACTGCCTAGTCCAAAAAACCCTCCACTTTTATTTAGTTGACTAAAAAGTGTAGTGCTACCAAAGGAATGATGCGTTTGGGTTTTGTTCTATTACAGTTCATTTTAAATAAAAATTACAATCAACTTTTCTCCCTCCTCAGAACTGTTGTCATGTTGATAATTATTTTTTTCTAGTTCTTTTGCAGTGTGTTCACTTAAGTGTCTCACAACAATAACTATTCACTCTTCCCTTTGTAAAAACATTGCAGCCTATTGTCTTGTTAAAAAATAAAGTCTGGAAAAGTTGCAGCCTTTCCTCCAGTACTATTAAACATGGATCATCTGCAAATTGTTCTGATAAAACTCATTTAATAATAAAACATGGAGTAGCTGCAGAGGTAAATACTGTTTTAGTAAGTAAAAAATGCACATGCTTCAAAAACACAGTTACTGCACACCTCCATGTGAAGAAACATACTGGTCCCATTCCTATTTTGAAAAACCTAAGGCAAACATTTTTATTTCAAAAGCATCAGGAGTACAAAGTGCAGCATGTATCAACAGGTTACCTACTCTGCCACATCATTTTTCTTTGCCTCAGTCATCAAACCTGTGGAAGTCAGTGGAACTTCCTTGGTCATGATTGTCCCAGTGATCTCCCAGGAGGGGAAAGGGGTCATATCTGGACCCTAAAGAAAAGGTGGATAGATACATTCAACTCTGGAACAGTACAATATAGTATACTTTCAAAAAGGCTGAAGAAGTTATTGCCAAAGCAAGTTCCCACCCTTGCTTTGCTGTATACAAAGCAGGTATTTGGCACAGACAGACACTGATTTATTAAAATGCATGCGTCTTCCCTCTCTCACAGTGATGACAACTCATTAAAGAGAGTCCCCAGCTATTACATAGATATTCACAGTGTTAGGCAGCATGGGAGTTGCTCATCCTTAAACAATGTAGTCTTTTTGGCTGCCAACTCAGTTTCAAGCAACAAACCTTTCTTGCTGGTCCCAATGGGATGTTATTTTCTCATTCTAGTTTGTCTGTTTAAAATATTTAGGAGTGCTCATATGAAAGTGATGAATATGCTCATAATTATGTCCATCTTTATAAGATCCAAACCTAAGAAACATATTCAAGGCAAAAACATTACAACATGATTTAACCCATGCAATTAAATCATACACTTGCTACCGTATAATGTATACTACTTCTGAATGTTCTAGATAGTTTATTTCAGAAACAGACTGCAAACCTACTTATGTATAAATCATCATCTTTGTACACTACCTAACTAGAGGTCTTTGAGTATAATGGAGACATTTAATCACACTGACTGGATTCATGCCACAGGCACTCTATAAATGGAACTCCAGCTGACAAAGGTGAGTGGCGCATTTATCCAGCAAAAGGCTATGTTCATTACAATTTTTCTACTGACTTCAGAGGAGACAGACCCATAGTACCAAATACTCAACCCTATTGTTAATATTACACATCTTTCTTTTGAAAATTATCATGAAAATTTTATTTTTAATAAAATAAAATGAAAGTTTAAATATGAAACTTTTAACTTTATGGCAGATAGATTCGCAGAATGTATTGAAAATACCAATGCTGAATAGCATTTAAAAGCAGTGCCAGATGCTTTAAAAGAACTACAGCTAAATCGGAAAAAGTTAAACTTATTCATAAAGGGTATGATTTTTTCTGTTCATGGGCAGACATAAAAAACTACGACAAGAAAAATATTCTGTGCTGAAATCAACTGAGAAAAATGCAAATGCTAACTTTAGGCAGGTTTCATCATGTGGAAAAGATTGGGCAAACTTCTGCTTAGAGAGGAAACCAGAGATTGAATGCTAAATGAAAAGTGAGTAAGCTCAACTGTTAGGCTTATAGAATAACTTAATATTTTCTGTAACACGTAAGTTAGTAGTAGTAAATACAACATCACTGGAAATTGTCCCTTTGTGGCAATATCTATTTCAGCCTCTGCGATTCTTCCACTAATACTCAATGCAAAATTAATACCTTTCTCCATATTTCTCTTCCTTATGCAATGCCCATGGAAAAATGCCCACATTAAAGAAATAAATAGCTTTTTATGTAAAAATCTAGTCCTTTTTTTCTTTTTTGACATACGTAACATACTGCCTCAGGGATTCTCCTTAATTTTTGCTCCAGTTAAATAGTATGTTTTAAAATGCTTATGCAAAGAGTATATAACATATATATTGTATTTTGTGTCCTCCAAAGTCCTGAGAAACATGGGAGATATCTCAGCATCTACAAAATGAGTTACCACACCACTTGGCAAAGACCTTATCAAACAATCTCAGAACTTACTCACCTGGGTGAAATAAACATTATCTTCAATTTACCTATGACACAGAGACTGATTTTTTCCAAGGCACATGCCAAGTCAGTAAAAAAAAAGGAATCACAGATCAGAAAGTCTTGCCTCCTAATCTTCTGTTCAGTTTGCTACTGACCAGTGCCTCTCATATTAAGAACAATTTTGCTCCTACACTTCTCTTTTTACAAGACAGCATGTACATCATGCTTAATTTCTCATGAGATACACTGACCTGGGATTGAAATGAATGTCTTCAGGAACTTGTCTGGGATCAATGACAATCCTGTCATTATCAGCATAGCTATCCAAGTCATCTGGGATCCTAAATTTGGCCATCTGGACTTCTGAGTCACTTAAACCAGCATGAGATATGCGGGCATAGCCCAACCTATCAGATAAAAGAAGAGTTAGTTTGAAGAAATAACTCTAGGTAATTTCACTACATTCTTAATTCATGTCTACTTTTTTCCTGACAGTTATTATACTATTTAACCTATCAATATGACTTGCTACTTTTGTGAATCTCATCTTCAAAAAACTTAAAGTGCTCTATAAACACAATCATCATAACACAATGGCACAAGGAGAAAACCCAAGAAAGCATAAGTGTTTGACCAAAAAAAGCTCTAGATCTAGAAACTTATTTTTTAGATTATAGTTTTTGAATATGCATACTGTTATAAGCTCACTAACTTTTCACACTGAAGATTTTGAAATTCAAGAAAGGAAGTCAAGCATCAATGAAACGAGTAATGAGAAAAATTATAGTGCAAATGAGGAATTTGTTGGGGGTTCGGTTGCTTTTTTTTTCCTATTCAATACTGTTACTTAAGATCGGTTTACTCCTGTGAATGCTGCAGAATTTGTAGTTTATTCAGCATAAGCTGAATTCCATTCTGGTATACACATAACCAAGAGAATTATATACAAGCAACTTGGTATTAAAAGATACAGACTGCATAGGTCCAAGCAGACAGAAAAGTGCTTCAGTATGGACTAACACAGTTAAGGTTTCCACTGAATGCAGCATAAAGATTGGCTGGATGAGATCAGCATTTTGCACAAACCCTACATTCATAGTCAAAATTTTTATCTTCTGTGTCACATACAAATTAAGGCTTAGCTTTCATGTTTTAGAAGGAAGCTGTAAAGCCAGAGCTTTGGAATAGAAGTAGTTTTATGTTGCCAAAGCAGATTAGATCTGAAGATTTTTGACACAGAAGTATGAAACCTGTAACATGTCTTTGTAAATTATATTCAGAAACACATCAATTCATCCCAAGATCGATGTTTCACATGACATATCTAACTGTCCATACATAGTTTTTAGTGATATAAAACCTTCTACCATTACCTACAGAAGGTGTAAGACCAGTTGTCATAAAGATATTTAAAACCAGTTAAAAAAAAATTCCAATTTAAAATACCTTATTACTCCACGATACATAATATAGCTACACCATCTGTCATGATCTGTACTGTCAATATCCTATGAGTGAGAGGGGAAAAAAAGTCAGACAAATAAGGCAAGCTTTCCTTACAGATAGGCTTTAAACCAGTGACAGAACCAATATGTAAACTTGCTGCAGAAACATGTTATGCCTAAAACATTGTATTAAAGTAGAAAGGTAAAAACCCACTTAACAGAGACAGACAATTCAGACAACTTGCTGACAACTCTTAGTAGAAAACCAAACTGCAGAACTTAGTTTTAAAACAAAAAAAAAATCAAATAATTAGAGGTTGGAAAGGACATCTGGAGGTCACCAGATGCTCAAAGTCACTTCAAGCAGGTTGCTCAGGTCCTTGTGCAGCCAACTTCTGAATATCTCCAGGGATAGAGATTTCCCAGTTTTTCTGGGCCCTCATTCTAGTTCTTGACAACCTCAACTATGACTGTTTTTCAGTCTCTATAACTCTACCTTCTCCATAACATGTCACAAGGTAGCTGAAGATTGCATTTGGAAATGTGCATTATGTCTAAACATTATGTCTAAACTACCAATTTAAAATAATAAGCTGAGTGTTTCAAACATATTTTATCTCTAGCAGCTAGAAAAAACAGCCATTTTTAGATTACCTGGACATTTCCATTTTCTATTAGTTCAGTATAATCTCTAGATCCAGGAGCTGAAGTGATGTATCCAAGAAATACAACCTGCTTGGAGCTAGTCTTCAATAGGTTTGAAACAGCTATAGCCTGGAGTTTTCTGTCCAAGTCTTCTCTGAAAGACATGGAATACATTAACATGTATATATTTTATCTCAGAAGCTTTTTGCTATAACATAGTAAACTACAAACAAATCTGACACCTTTCTTATTGTTCAGTATTAGGGAGCATGAAAGCGTACAGAAAGCCCACTGATTCAAAATGATCGCTATGTTCAATAAAAGCCACATAGTCGTAGACATAATTACAATTACCTTTCTAACCATTACAGGCACAAATTTTTCTATTACTGCTTTGTTTTTAATACTGATCTCATCACTAGGAAATGTGAATGTAAGTGCTTTGGCTATCTGAGGGTTTGTCTCTGCCCGCACTTGAAATTTAATTGTGCTTAACACAGAGTGGTACACTTTGCGTAACAAAGTGCTCACATGCCAATGAAACTTTCAGATCATGGTAAAAATATTCTTAAAGTTTGTCACATAATTTATGAAATAAAATTTCAGAGCTATGTCATCACACTAACACCATTTAACAACATTTGGCAGGTATTCTGCATCTCTTTAACAAGATTTACACAACAGGTCCAACACGACAAAAGCAATAGCGTAAGTGGTGCCTGGTAAAATACTGTATTAGATTCTATTTCCTGTCCTTGGATTTGTCATAACATAATGTAAAGGCAGTTCTCTTTCTATGATGCTTCATGGTAATAACTTTAAACAGTTGTGCAAAGCATGATGTCTTCTATATTTTGGTAGATCAGGATAAATATCATTGAGTCAGGAAGTTGATTTAGAATCTGTAATCCCAAAAGATGCTAACCATTTAAATGCTACTCTGCTTTCTGAATAGCAGTACTTCTGACTGAAGGAAATGCATTAGCAAGAAAGAGCACACAGAACAAAGATTTTAAAAATGCACATTTAAATGAAAGACTGATCCAGGTACACATGACGCTGCCTGCTCAGCTTGCTGCTCTTTGCAGAATTACACCTCTCCAGAAGATAGGTTCTTTTAAATGACACAGGCATTGTTATATTCTCACATTTCAAAAAGTCTTTTAAAACATCCCTAGTTACCCAGTGCTCTATAGTTCATGTCATCCTAAGCAGCAGATGAAAAGCAAGCAGTTGTGTGCCATTTAATTACAAAATCATTCAGCTCAAAACACAGTCTAATTTTCAATCATTTCCTATGTGTCTCCTCCTATTTTCTCCTTCACCTTTACCTCATGCCTCTGTAAGGGGGAAATACAGTGCTATTTTCTTCTACTTCAACAAACAATTTCTCAGAGAGGCAACTCTAATCATTTGTGCTCGGCAAAGAGTTAAATTCCTTTCTATAGTTCAGACTGAGAATGGCTTCCAACAATTATATAATCCAGTAAAAAAAAACTGTAAACAATTTGCACACTTCAACATGAAGATGATTTCAACACAGGGGAAGGAAATAAGGAAGCTCAGTATGGGATAAAGAGAATTCCTACCGCATTTGGAGCGGCTTCTTTGTGTATTATATCCTGTATCAAATCTATAAATTTGCTTCTCCATGAATTACAAAAAATGTTTTAAAAATTCCAACTCTTACATAATACTAGATACTGCAGCAAATAAAACGGAAAACAGCTATATGGAACATCACAAAACTATCCCTTATTAATATTAATTATACAAAAGTAATCAAGATGTTGTCCAGAAATAAAGAACTCAAACATATACCTTCATCTTTTCCATCACAAACATTTGAGTTACTGGTAAAATTGTTCCTTTAAGAATCCAGAGATCAGGTTTTCATATTTCCAGTTTCATATAGTCAGAAGGACAATGAATGGACAACTTTTGTTGCTGTTTCAACACTGTCCTTTCTTGGAGGCTTCAGAATTGTTACTTTAAAGAACATCAATTGTCTTTTAATGCTATTTGTTAACTGCAATTATCTGCACTCATTGTAGAATACAGTAGATCCATTCCATATGTAGAAAGTCAGAAGGATGTTTTCCTGCACGGAGATCTGCAGCCCTATTACTTGTTACGGTTTTGCAGAACTATACATTTCCAGTAACTCAGTTACAAGGGTCAGTCGAGTTTTGTGTAACATGTTTGTCCCTTTTAAAAAAATACTTCAAAATTTTAAACTAGTACCTATGTCATGGTATTTTCTCCAATGTGCCTTGTTAGAATCAGTATTACAGTAGCAGATTTTACAGGGTACAAAAGAAATCCCAAAAGTTCACAAATTACAACTACATAACATGACTTTGCACAACATTATGTAACAATAAATAAAATACGCACTCTTCATTTCCAAAGTGAGCGACAACAAAATCAACCAGCTTCCCTGTGAAGTTGACAGTCATGGAGATGGCAGGTGCAATCTCTCCCTCTGGAGATGGAAGGAGATGATGGGTAGATTTTACAATTGGATACCTTGACAAGGCCATAATCCTGCATCAGAAGTGGGAAACGGTTACACTTTTGCAGTTCAAAATTACCACATGCTTGAACTAAGCCGAAGACTAATGGTCACTGAACTTTAACCATTAGGCCAACTCTAGTAGATTTTTCTGAATTCAGATAATTTTCCTCTAAAATATTACTTAAGTACATGCCTAAAAATGTATTATCAAATTCATTCCTACAATAAGAAATATCATTGCATATAGGTGAATTCTTATACTGAGCCTTTCAAAATCTGCATCCTCAGACAAAACAGAATTTTACGCTATTAGTAATCAAAATTTATTTTATTAGAGGTAGAAGCAGGTAGAAATACATATTTTAAATGGGAGTTTTCTTCTTTCAGCTTCTGTTTGACATCAGCCTTAAAACATTTTGCATCAGCTTTTTCAAAATATTTTGTGAAGAAAATTTCAACGCATGACTTTTCTGCCCCATTCTGAATCACTTAGAGATACAGGCTCTGGAAAAGGAAAGTTACTAAATTCCCCTCCCATATGACAAAAACTAAACAGCCATTGCAATATCACTACGAAGTTCCTTCTGCTACAGAAAACTGCATATTCCCTTGGAAAATAAAACCACATCATAAGCCACTATTTTCTAGAGGACAAAGATATTCAATCATACACAACTGGTAGCTGGTCAAGCAATGAAGTAGAACCAGACACAAATAATCTGGCCAGATAAACATGCACCTTTCTGTGTGCATCTCCCACTACACAGCCCAAACTGGATTAAATGAATTTAACATTCCTAATAACTCCAGGTGCAGTTACATTTTCCAACTGCTATCACATTGCTATATCTGAAATCTGAAGCTCTCATCGCCAAAATAAAATGATGCAAAAAATGAATCAGATATAGTACTTAGAACGCCAGATTTCCAAATCTGTACATTAAGGGGCAGGATGCCACTCTCTGTATAACCAAGGACAAAGCAGCTTTCAAGGGCAGCCAAACAAAAACTAATTATTCTTAACAACAAGAAAACTTCACCTTTATTGCATTATAACATTAGAATGTCAAAGCATGTTCTTAAAGGCAACAACTGATTACGGTGATTACTATTCCAATTATTCTCTGCCCATGTTCTTGAGGAGATAGTATTGAGTAGTGTATTTACATTTAGCATTATTTTGCATGTAGAGACGACTCACCCCCAAGTGTGATCTCTTGTGCTTGGACCAAAATCTGTGTAAAATCCTAGTCTTTCTCCTAGCCACATTGTTGGATCATTATTCCCAATGAATGGTTTAGAGGCATCACTCTCTATAATAGTGATAAAATCTGCACCTACAATAGGGAAGAAAAAAGAAAATATTTCCAAATCTACAACTGTCACCCATAAATGTTATTTATAAATGACTACATGATGTCATCATTTCCCTTTTGATTATACAGGGATGGACACAAGTCCTCCAGGAGTCAATCGGAGCAAATCTTCAGCTGGTTAAAGTGTCATGCCCAAACTTTCAGTCACTGTAGGCTACACAACCTCCAACAGATGGATACTTAGTGTCTGGATACCATAGTTCTACCCTGGTGCCTGCCAGACACACGTGAGACTGCATAGTTCAGCTGGCCCTTCCATACCTAGTGGAAAACATTTCAAAAGCGTTAGACATAATGTGTATACAGAGATTAACAGCACAGTAGCAAGTCTACTGTTTCCAACTCAATGAACAAGTGCAACACAGCCTATCTGCACTTACCTTGATCTACCAAGTCCTATTCTGTTCCAAGGGTCCCGTGCCAGAGGGAGCAAATTGCTGCTGCCAAAACAATTAATTAGCCCACAGCAACCTAGTGTCAGCCTCCCAGGCACCGTAACAAAAGGGCTCCCAGCTCTAGTGAATTGTTGACCACCCACAGCCTCTTCACTTTCTCAGGGCACTGGGGTCCCTCCCTGTTTCCATGCTGAGGTGTGGTTTTGTCAGGAGAACATGCCAGGTTCCACTATATTTTAACTGCAGGATACATAAAGATACTGTATGGTCCCTGAAGGATCTGGCAACTAAGAAAGATGTGCCCATGACTGAAAAAAAGAGAGAGGTTCTTCAAGCTGGCCACGGCCTGGCTGAACCATCCATGCTCAGCTTGAGCAGGAGGTCAGTACAGCTGCAGCAGTACTAAGTGATTCCTTCTTGCTGTGGTTATGGCCACCTTGGAGCCACTGCTTCATCTGCAGCCCTTCTGTTATATAAGGAATTAAGACAGCTCCATTCAGCACCATTCTTGGCACATAAGGTTTTTTTGCTTTTGAAATGTCTTATTTAGCACTATGAGAGAAACATTAGGATGGAAAATGGCAGCTCAGAGTACTTTTAAATGGATTCCTAGACTTCTGCTTCTACGTCATTAGCACACACGCTGGCCACAGAACAATGACTGAAACAGCTGAGAAGGGTTAATGTTGGTTCCCTTTGGGGCAGACTGGAGTCTGAGTCACAAAAGTCATTACATATTGCATCTTTGCTTTTTCAACAGAGAGAAGATGAGCCTAAGGAATGCACACCACTACATCTTTCAACATAACCCCTATGCTGCAGACATTAGCCAATCTTTTCTCTGTGGCTCTCAAAATCAGCTACTCTACTTTAGCAAATAAATCATTTAAGAATCTCCAGCTTAACTCTGAATGCATTGATGCATCGCCTAGAAATGTTTATGTAGTATTTTTTAACATATATGTACAAATATACACATACGTGTGTGCATACATATATACACACACACGTAACATAGAACTTCAGCGTGATGTTTCTAGCAACCAGGAATTAAGATATTTTCAGTTATATTTTGGATTTTGCTGCCTTTTTGACTTACCAGTTGCTTCTTTTAGATGTAATAGTTCATTACCACAAAGAAATGCTCAATGGACATAACCAGGTAAATCCCTTTTTCTAATATTCATTGATTTAAACTATAGCTACCAGAAATAACCAGAAATAACAGCATTCATAAATGCATAAATAAATATATAAATTCATAAATAAATATACAAATATTAGGTAAGTACTCAGATATAAGGCATGAGCTATGGAATCACATCAGTATAAGAACACCTCAAACTTCAATTAATCAAATGTCTCAGTTTTCTCATATCACTAGACAGCCTACAGAGTTCAGCCCTGTCAAACTTTAGTCAAGGGACCCCAGAGCAAATGATTCATTCCCTATAGCTATTTTGCCAAAAAAACCCTCTGTTCATACAACAAGCTAGAGACCTTTCTTTACAGGAAAGTCATGACAGCTCAACCAAGCTACAACTGTTGTTTTTCTTTTATACATTGCTCTGGCTCAGTGATGGAAGCAGACCTGTCTGTTTCTCCTCTCTATACCTTGTTTAGGGCACTTTAATTTCAGACCCTTTAGGAATTACATCATGCTTCACATCTAACAAGAACACAAAGACATTATAAAACCTTAAAGTTTATCTTAAAGGATATTTATCATTATTTCATTTATGCAAATAATTTCTCTATAGACAAGTAACTCATCAGCAATTTGATAAAATATCCAAATAATAAACAAAGTGTCTCCTCCAAACAGAAACTTCTTTATAATATGCAAAAAAAGAATATCATCTCTGGAAAAGGTTTTTTAACAGAAGTGATCGTACTGGAACTGTGCACAGATTCAGGAGAAAGCCATTAGGCACAGGTGTTTGTGTTAATGCTTTTAGCTCTTCAGATGAACCCTGTCAAATATAAATGAAGTGGGAAAAAAAATGTTACCTGTCTGATTAAGCAAATTAGCTGATCCTTCCAAATTAGACCATCCTTCATTGTCATATGCAAATCTAAAAGGCCATATCATAGCAGAGAAGTCTCTTTTTGGAACCTCAAAAAAGTAAATAGAAAAAAATAAACTACAATTTGACTTTTATGTATCATACCTTTGCAGTCAACTACATCAGACATCTGGTGTCATAAAAGACATGTAAGAAGATATATTTTAGCCAATATATTTTCCTAAGAAAGCTGTTAGGATTAGAAAAGACTAGGTATTTTTTAGAAAAATCCACTACTAACAAGAGGAGAAGTCATCATAGTTAAAATAAATTTGTACAATAACCGTAACTATTTTAACATGAAGGAGACTACATTTTTTTCATTTTTCTAAGAGGAACTACCTGCTTTTTTCCACATTCTAAGACGCTAGAAACCTGGATGAGTTAAAAAAAGAAAGCCGACTGTATATGTTTGTGTGCATGTGTCAATACACATATGCATGCAAGTGTGCACAAACACCAACTTTTAGTTAGCTCTCTTCAGTTTTTCTGCATCTTTTCCTGTATTTGCCTTCAGCAATTTCTCTTACAAAAAAGTTACCAACAAGAATATACGTTAAGAGCAAGTTTCAAAGTACCATTTCCAAACTCCCACCAAAAGTCTAATTAGAAAAAGTCTAATTCATAATTCATAGAATCTTAGAATAACCAGGTTGGAAGAGACCCACTGGATCATCAAGTCCAACCATTGCTATCAAACACTAAACCATGCCACTTAGCATCTTGTCCATCCATGTCTTAAACACCTCCAGGGAAGGTGAATCAACCACCTCCCTGGGCAGCCTGTTCCAAAGCCNTGCTGGTCACACTGTTTCTGATACAAGCCAAGATGCCATTGGCCTTCTTGGCCATCTGGGCACACTGCTGGCTCATGTTCAGTCGGCTGTCTACCTGGAACTACCTGCATAAAAACCCCATTATATTAGTATTATATTATATCAGTAATCAAATAATAAATTAACGTGTTTCCATCTTATATCTGCTCTTGATTCTATGATTCTATGATTCTGAATTGAAATAATTAAATATGCAAGCAACACACTCAGACAACTTGCAAGTAATGTACATGCTAACTTTGCACGTGTTCAGCATGTCAGTTGTTACTATTACTGAAATACCTACTTTTTTTCCCCATACAGAAAACTGGAATCTTCTGATTTTTATCAAATTTCCATAGCTAGTCTAAATCTAATCTAAGTCAACCAGCTTTTCAGAGAAGTTCAGCTTATAGTTATGCATATAAATATAGAAGCATAGAATTCCTTCACCTGGAAGAAACATCAGCAGGTTATCTGTTGAAACTTCCCTGATACAAGATCAGTCTGCTAACAGCATTGTCAAGTTTAAAATACAATTGGAATACATTTATTTATAGAAGTAATATTCAAATAGGATGTATGAGGCAAGCATCTCTCCATTCTTCAGAATATATTTTTCCTTCATAGCAGCACTATAAATCTCCGAAAAAACCAGACATTTCCTGTGTTCAGGATGAATTTACAAATGAAACTGTTTGCATCTTGATTTCTGTATTCATGCTGAATATCTGGATACTGATACAAAGACTTCTCCACCACAAACCAACATACCTGAGATATCACACACCACACATTTTACTGTATATTTGGAAGTTACTCTTCCCACGAACACACTACTCACCCCTTGGCCCAACTTCTTCTGGTAAGTTTTATAACGCAGACCCAATCCTAGCAAACCAACACCAACAAGCAGCCACAATACTTGAAATAGAGAAACACATAAAAGTTGTTTTAAAAGCAAAAGAAAATAATGTTACTATTGCAGTTAAACAGAACTAGGTATGCTGTCATTCTAAGGTGTGTTATCCATAGAACGGAGAATTCAAACATTTATATTTCCATGTATGCCAGTGATTACATCTTTCCAAATAGTGTACTTAATAGTATCTGTATGTGTGCAGAATACTACATGTGCAGATACACTTACATTCTCCAAAACAAAACAGGCCGAAGAGATAAAATATACCAAAATTCTTTGGAATATTTGTGTAAAAATGATACCTACTGGGTAATTCATTATAGGAAATGTGTAAGAACATCATTTAAACATTTAAGTGTTTTCCTCTGCGTTCTAGGTATGCATGTGTAGTATACAATTTTTATTTCGTGTTAATAAAATGTGTGGAAGAAAATTTAGTTTACTTCACAAGCCTTCAGATGTCAGAAAAATATGATCACAGCCAGACCTCCAGAGCAGTCCTTTGTTTGACACTGTTTGACTTGACAGAATGCAAATTCAGAGCCTTCCCATTGCTCCTGTAGCCTTCCAAATAACCGCAGTGGACTGTTAAGAGCTCTCAAGGTTTGACACATTACAATTTTGTGATCAAACCCCTCTGCAGTTATTTCATTTACACAGTGGCATACAGTATCTACAATGTTTTCAGCAACTCCAGTTTATTCTTCAATCAGATCTTTAAACAGATATGCAATTATCTTTATGTAAGTTTTCTGGAACAATTTGTGTAAGAAATAAATTTTACCATGGATGATGCCAGAAGAAAGGAAATGCTGTTTACATTAGGAAATGCCAAGTAATTTCATACTCAGCAAGACACAAGGGTGCTTAATGGGGAAGCTGAGAAATAATACAAGCCTGTGCATGAGAAGGAAGTACAAGAGTTACTGCAGTCATGTCACAAAAGTAGCTGAGCAAAGATTGTGGTTTGTGATAGACAGTATTTTGATGTATTTACTCGTGTGAAATGTTTTTGTAATAATTAAACTGCTTGCATCAGTGCTTGCATTGTGTCTAGCATACAAACTCTCAGGGGCCACATTCTTCCAACTCCTGAGTATATAGGAAAAAGATCTTCATAAAGGTTTCAGAAACTACCCTGAAAAGTGGTGAAGCACTAGAGTTTCTGCTCTTCAAATAAGGCATGCAAATCTTAAGTGATTTGCTCACAGAGAAAAAAGATGCAAGAACCTAAACATTCAGCATCCCAATCTCTGTAGAGTTAGCATGCCCTAATGCCTAGCATTATACAGCAGCTCCTGGGCCAGCTGAATCTCATACCACTGCCAGCCAGCTCAAACAGCCCTATAAAGGATGTCAAACTGAACTTTAAAATCAACAGACTGAATGGGCTGATAAATCATTCATATCTTTTGTATATGTGTTATAAATCCGAGGACCCAGAGAGGCCTCCTCAACTGCCAAAATGAAATCACAAATCATGCCAAATCCATTTTTACATTTTCTTCTTTTCCCAGTTTCTTTTATTTTGTCTCCATTTAACACATTCCATGAGGAATAGCCTCTCTCTCAACCATAATCCTAGTGAATTAGCTCAGTATATGTCATCATTAAAACTGGAACTAGGGCACTACCAACTGTAAGTCTAGCTCTAAAGCTAGCAACAAACAACTGTTTCTAAAACATCTGAAAAAACCCACCGCATTATTCTTCTTTTCCTCAAGAAAAAATCCTACAATCATGGAAGAAAGGAATTAAATTATACTTACATAGTTTAATATAGGCTTTACTCTTTTTGAATAGTGGCTTTTGGTTGCTTTTCACTTCAAAGATTGAGCTGAGGTCTTTCTTGGGTCCTGTTAGAAAGTCTGCCCCGATACATAACATGATAAACCCTGTAAAAACATGTAATTTGTTTCTTCAAAGAGCTTTAACATATTGAACATTGCTCATAAATGCAGCATTTATAAACCCCCATCTGTTGTGTTACCTGCACTCTTATGGTTTTCCCCAATGTAATAAAGTGGGCAATACAAGATCTATTGACAGACAAGATCCCGCTTATCATTATCACATTAGTCACATCAACTATGCCTGCAGCACTTCAAAAACATTTAATTTACATTGCTGTGCTTGTTGACATAAACATTACTTCTAACAAAATGAGCTAGTGACATCAAACGTGCCACTAATGAGAAATATTTTTAAAAAATATTTCAGAACAGGAATATTGCAGGAAGAATTCAAAGCTAGAAGATCATTTAAAATACCAATGAACATATGTTTCACATAAAATTGATTAAGTTTAAAAATATGTTTGTTTGCTCTAAATAAGCTGCTGTTAAGCTTAATACACCTGAAACATAATTATTAGGTCTGATTTGTTCCGATAACAGAAGAGCAGGCCTAATGATAGCAGTATCTATCAAAAAAACCCTTCACATTATGAACTCTACTCTAG
Organism: Piaya cayana; assembly: GCA_013389865.1. Lineage (NCBI taxonomy): Eukaryota > Metazoa > Chordata > Aves > Cuculiformes > Coccyzidae > Piaya > Piaya cayana. Next base: position 94,732 of record WAAB01000850.1, read on the forward strand.
ACTACAGTGAGCTCCAAAATATAGTTCACTTTCAGGTCTTTCAGGCTGAGCACAAGGACGGACACTGACACTAATGCAACTTCAGCTGTTCTTGCTTTTCCCATGCAACCCAGCAGCCTAAGGATCATGATATTACAAGATAACTTTGTGGTCCTCAGCATCAGGGTGATTCGGGTGCTAACCAAGCAATCCTCAGAACCTATCTCCCTATTCACTATGGAAATACAGATATTTTAACTGGCCTGGTATTACTGTGTCCTTCTACCGGACATTTTAGCAGATTTCTTCTCTTAGTGAAATATTTGCCAACTTCCACAGAACGTCAAGTGCACTTAGCCAGCACTCTCAAGCACAGACTGATTTGCAGTACAGTTTCAGGGTATTAAATCAAAAAGGCTAGCACACAGTGGCTTAACTATGCTAAAATGCCTCCAGGTCCCTAGTGATGGCTACAACTCCCAGCTCAGCCTCCTGCATTCAAAGTTTACTGGAATTCTCCTGGACAAGAACAATTAAGTTAAACCCGCATATTACAGAAATAACTTTAAAATAACATCTTGATGAAAGAATGCATTGTTGATTGTAGATTTCTGCTATCTTTGCAAATGAACTGTTCTGCCACCAAGATAAAACTAACACATTTTTATTATGGAACTGCAACAGTAATTGCTCAACAGTTTGCTCTACAAACAGTGTTGGCACATTGCAGCAGGTTGGGAGGCCAGTTTTACATGGCAGCACCTTGTCTTCGTTCGCTCCAGAGCTGAGAGAAGCAGAGTGCTTTTTAAGGACAGCTAAGCACACCTTTAGCTACATTTTAAAAGCTAGTGAGTGACTTCAGTGTACTAACTTTTGCAACGCACTGTGATGGTATTTTATCTTTTCTTTTGAACTGGTAGATTAGATTAATAGTACATGTTCTTATCCCATCTTTTATGAGATAAAGAATCCAATTAGTTGCAAAGAAAACATGAGAGCATAATGAATTTGACAACAGCTCTGCTGGAGAAGGTATATGTCCTCAACATCTTTGTGTCATAGTTAATTAACCATAGTAGTTGTGTTTTATTTCAGAGTTATAGCTTAAGATAAAATAGCTGTTACTTAGTATTTTCTGATTTCCCTTACTTGTTACATTCATTGTAGTCAAAGTTTGCAAACCAAGGAAACTAGTTCTAGTGCAAAAAAAAGAGGGAACACACAAAACCATTGTCAAAGGAAGACCAGGGATCTGACCCTTCAGCATTATATTACATCGCAGTGAAGTAGCAGAGAAGCTTTGAATATAATGATCTTACTTTCATTGTCACTTTTCCCAGTGCAGTCCCCTACCCAAACTGTGGCAAGAGAAAGGCAGGATATTGGACAGGAGGAGAAAGCAAGAAATAGCACTTGCACCTGAAAGAAACCAGAAGAAAACAAGCAGTTTGCCAGAAAGCCAAGCTGTAAGGGAAGAAGTACAGCAGTAAATACACAATCTCACAGTATAATTTGCAAATCTTTGATAAGCAATGAGATGGCATTAAAAAGACAGAAATTGGACTCTCAGATGGAATGTAAAATAATGTAGCACCATCAACTGAGATCGCTTTTGTTTATGGTTTTCTTTTTACCAAATAGAAAGTTAAGGCCATCTCTGTGTTACTATCCAGTGATCATGCCAGGTGAATTAATCACAAGTGTATATTTCAGAAGAAGTGACAGGGAGTTTTTCTTTTGTCTAAGCATTACTCAAGAAAGCATTAGACACTCCCCTACCACCTGCTTTCTTCACATAACTTCAAAAAATAAAATTAAATTAACGGAGGTAACAGTTTCTATGGACCCCTGGAGTGCTTACAGAACAAAGAAAACTGCAATTAACATAATAGAACTCCTCTCAAAACATAAGAGACTGAAACCCTGCATGTGATTGCTGTGATATATGAAGCATATGGACACTAAGAAACTGGAGTGACAGAAAGTAGTTGCGAAGATATTTATGAAATCTAAAAACATTGCAGCAAAAAGTGAAGCACAGCATTCATTAACCCTTTTCAAACAAAATATAGGATAATGCATCAGATTTTAAGATCACAGAATCATAGAATGGTTTGGGTTGGAAGGGACCTTAAAGATCATCCATATCCAATCCCCTGCCATAGGCAGGGACACCTCCCACTAGATCAGGACGCTCAAAGCCTCATCCAACCTGACTTTGAAGACCTGCAGGGATGGGGCATCCACGACTTCTCTGGGCAACCTGTTGCAGTGCCTCATCACCCTCACAATAAAAATAATTTCTTCTTAATATCTAATCTAAATCTACGCTTAGCCCAAGAAAATGCATGGCATTGTTTAATTCTTATCAGTGAAATATGCTATTGAAACACATTAGTACCCATTAAGAAAATAATTCTGGAGACAAAACCAGAAAGTGTTTGTTTTGTTTCAATCTCCCCACATTCATCAAGGTATTTTTTTAAAAACTTTTATACTAGCTCACCTCAATTCTTCCTCATTGGCAAATACCTGACAGTTTCTTTCTTCCTCTCCTGTTTGCACGTTTCTGATGCTGCAGGCTTATCAACATTCCTTCAAACATGCTGGTTTGTCCACAAAGCATAAGGTGGAGCCACACGGAGACGAAGCTCAGGTATCAAATGCTGACCAGGACTCTGCACTACACTCCACAGATCAGGGCTAAATAATGCACTGAATTGTGTTACAGTCCCAGTAACACAGTCTCCATAGACCCCTGGAGTCTGCAGAAACTACATTGTTACCTGAGGTACCATACTGCTATCTGAGATCGTCAGCATACAGGTGCACCCACACTCTGGATTGCAGTCTTTTTTAGGGTGACTGATAAAAGATCTCTTCCTCAGTTGTGTACCTATTTATCAGACTTTTTTTTCCCAGTTTGTCATTTTCCCTTAATTGAATTCCATTTTCTGCCCATATTTTTAACTACTTCTAACAATAACAAAAATGATTAGTTTTTTCATGTCTTACTAATTTTCTCATAGAAACTCTCACCACAGTAAATTAAACAGAGGCTGAGCATTTGAGAAGACTATTTATACACTAGATACATTTTAAACATCTGGTTGAGGCTAAAGCAAGCATATTCGTATTTGTTCATAGTCATAAATGTACCTAAAAGAAGATGGGAGCTTTCTCTAACATAAATTCCTCCGGGTACAAATTTATAAGCTGTACACCATACACAGAAGAATAATTCAAGAACGTAGGCAACCATGGCTGTGGTCATGGCTTTCCCAGGAGACAGGCAGCTAACAAAGTGTCCAGCCAGTTGAGGCCACACACACATGGTATAGACAGCAAGAATGTTGCCTGCAACCGCAGCCCTCCAAGTGTGTAAATAAAGGAGACCAGCTGAAGATGCTAAACCTGTGAAGGGATATAAAAGAACACAGTGAGTTGTAGTCAGGTGTATCTGTCACCGTACTTTTCACATTCTGTCTAGGAAAAAGAAAAAGAAAGTCTGGGAAATATAGCTTTGCTTTGCAGCCATGAAAACTGCCTCACTAGGACTGTTATTCCCAACAGCCAAAGACCACCCTCTACATATTCCCAATCTCATTCTCTTAAAGATTTTCCTGTTCAGCTGAAAATAGTGCAGCAAAAAGACAGCAGAGAAACATCATCAAGAGCCAAAACTGAACATTTTTTCTTACACGGAGCTCTCCCAGTACAACAGAGGGATGATACAGTTTTTAAAAGCTTAACAGGTCTGCCTGTTATGAGCCTCCTTTAGCAGAATACAGAAAGGATCAAATAGGTTAACATGAAGAGAAAACGAATCCTTCTTTCCCTGATCTTCTCTCCCTCTAGATAACCATGAGAGACAAGAAAACACCTAACAATATTTTATAACTGTAAGATCCTCAACTTAACACACTGTCTTTGACTATGATGGGATTTGACCCCAAACAGAACATAAACAACCACAGAAACTCTTTGTAACAGGATGACTTCATTTTAAAACTTTATTGTAGGAAAGAAAACATTTACTAACTTTCACATCATGATAGCAAGTGTATAGAAAAATTTTAATATTTTACTCTTATACATCAAGGTTCTAAGCATTTTCTAATACAATGCTTGAATAAGCTTAAGAATCTTTCTGTACTTGTTTTAAATTAGCAGTGTGTGTACATCAAAAATCAAATGCTCATACTCGCATTACAATATGCATACTTATTTCTAAAAATTAACACCTGCAACAAAAGGTAAATTATTTGGGCAACTGGTGGTTTAAGCATTGCCAGCTCTTGAGCCTTTACCATGACTTTCCTGATATTTGGTGTTTTGTTTTGGTTCCTGACTAGGAGAAACTCAATTTGCATTAAATTTCTTGTCTTCAAGGTAGTGTAAAATGACTTGAAAGCATTGTGCTCCAAAACAGAAGGTGAATAAGAAAAAAATCTTTTAAAAACCCTCATAATTTACTTTAGTCCCTGAATTTTAATGTGTTCCAATTTATCATTAAGCATTTGTAGGAACTATTGCTTTTTCTTCTAGATATAAACCTGTACAAACAATTAGCTAAGACCAAAAAAGAAGCAGATGTATGCATTTTTAAAAAACAGCGTTTATATCACTACATTTCACTTGGATGGACCTACCATTTAAACCAAGCTGCATCCACCTAACCATGCTAAGAAGATATGGAAAACACACCAGTCCATGGTTCAACAGCAGAATTATTTCTACCTCCTCCTACTTGCTCCATGCATAGCTTAGTCCACCCTCCTGAAAATGTATGTCCAGACCCAGCATCTTAATCCCTCCTCCCACCAGCCGAGACCCAGAGTACACAGACTGATTCACAAATATATGGTTCCAGCACAACTGCTTTGAGGTTCATACTATTTTACCACCTGGAGATCTTGGCAACTAAGGAAACAGGAGGCCAGTTTGACTCCAAGTGAACTGTTCATTAAATTACAAGTTATTGTGCCTCCTGTGGAATCAAGAAGCTTGTGTCATCTCAAGCCCAGAACCTTAGATGTTGCCTTACACAATACAAACTTGTGAGAACTGAGACTCTATTCACGGGAACAGAACCTCAGCAGTGGGGCCTGAACAGAACAAAGCTGCTGTGCAACGGTCTGAAGATTTGGTCCATAACCCTTAGTCAATGGTTAGACACGTATATTGCAGTCAGTGACAGGGGAAAAGGCAATTTGATTAGCAAATGACTTTTCCAAGATGTGGTTTAGAATCAGGGGGGTTGTGTAAAGGGAATTACATAATAGAAACAAAAATTCTGCTCAGCATTTGCACCTACCTACAAGAAACCACACAAAACTGATGACAGAAGACCAGTTCCAAAATGAAAGCATCAGTCCATGAGCCAGGCCCAACAGAACTGTACCTCTAATATAACAGTAAGGAAAAAGTAATCATACATTAATAGAACTCTAAAAACAACAGGCATTGAAAAAGAAACTTTTGGACATGCAGACAAGGATGCTTGGTAATATTTTATAATCCCTTTATTTCAAACAGAGGTCAATTTGAGCACAAAATACCTTTATCTCACATCCTGCTACATCATCTCTACTTTACTGGACATAAAAAACATCCAGTCGAAAACAGTGGCAGTTTATCAGTTTATGTTCAGCAGCAGAAGTACTCCACTGAAATACTGGGGGCAAAAGGCAAAAAGAACTCAGAGAATATAAGGGAGGAATCCATCTCAAATGGAAGTATTTTCTTCAAGTCAAATAGGGAATCCTAAAGCATCTAACACAGCTACTGAGTAGCTCTTGTGTATACTCATTCCGTATAATTAACTACCTCACCTGCCACTACACACAGCTGACTCAGAATAAATTGGTCTTTTTCTAGATTTTGCAACCTGGGTAAGCAATACACAGCACTAAGACTAAATTCTTACTAACTAAAACTTCTGCAGAAGTATATCCTTTAATATTGCACGTGGTTTACTTTTTCTATCTGCATGTGTCTCTGAGGTACTATATTTCCTACCATCTCCTCTCTGAAGTCAACTGCTAGATTCATTTACTGCATATTATAGATGCACTTCATTTGTAAGTCCTCGAACCTTAGTGCTAATTTAAAAACTGGTTTGCAATGTGGCAAATGCAATTTTTTTATTGCTGAAATATAAATCATTCTAGATTAGAAAATTTTAAGATTTACTGGCATGGATGCAAAGACTCAGAGGTACCTGAAAGCAAGAATGAACCCACAAGTCCTCTGTGTGAAGTATCCCATACCCACTTCATTCTGTGTAAGTTCTGGTACAAGTGGCTGCTTGATTTTTAATTTGTCACCCACTACAGCACTGACTTTTGATTACTGTTTGTTTAATGAATGATAAAAATAAAAACACTTACCCATATGGATTAGGATCTGGACCTGTATGCGGATGTCCACTTACTGCCCATCTAGAAATTAGTGAGACCTCCCCAAATATCCACAGGGTGAGGAACATGAGGCTGCCAAAAGCAATGCCTGACAAAAGCCAATGAGGGTTGGAAACAGCCTCTCTAACCACATTACCAGTTCTGTTTCCTTCTTGTTTCCCCTTGACTTCACCTAGAATAAGAATGGAAATATAGCTGAGCAAACTGTTAAATCCTATTAGAAAGGGTTACTGAGAAAAAGAAATAACCAAGATCACAAACTTACTAGAATAAATTACTGACTCTGACACAAAAGCTAACTTATCTGATCATTCGTGGATTGGTAAGACAGAAAATTTCTAATAACGTTCCTAGGTCTGCCAGGAAAAGCTACTCACCTTAAGCATACAAAATGGTCACCTGCCCAAATGTTTATTTTGCATACTACTGGAATTTAAATAATTAAATTTGTTTTGAAAATGAGCAGAAAATTCATTAGAATTTGTTCAGAGCATTCTGTTATCTGAAACTCTAAACTCTGATAAGAACAAAACCTGACACTTTCAAAGAAGCCAGGAATAAACTGCCTTCCTTCTCTTCTCCTTTTTCCATGCACTTTAGATCCTCCCTCCTCTAAGGGGAAAGCAGCACCTTTAACTGCACAGACATATTGCTTTGCCACCTAGGAAGACAACAGATTCCCTTCCTAATCTCCAGCAGTAGCTTCCCTTTCTAAGTCAAGACAAAAGCTCAGTCTTCATTTCTGTCACATAATGCAAGTCTACAAAAAAATATATGATGCCAATTTATACCATTACACACAGATAAGGTCTCACCTTTCAACTAATTAATTCAAGTTATACTGAAAAGGAAGGACCTTCTGCGGATTTAACATGAGCTACCTTAACTAACCAGCCCAACCTTGCTGTCTTTCTTGACAATACTGCCTTCGTAGTCTTAGAGTGTTATTAGCCTATATCAGCCCCTACTGCCGTGTACTCCACCCAGACACTCCAAGAAGGCAGGCAAATTTTGACACCTCATCCACTCTTCTAATTATTTCTGTCTATTTTATCACTGTTCCCCAGCTTTATACTGTCTCCCCTTCTCTGCCAAAAGATAAGCACTGGTAGAGACACCAAAGTGCAGAGTAAGTTAAGAAAATAACAGAAATACCACAGATATTTCATGTTAGAATGAGGATAACCCATTCTGGTATTACTGGTCTAGGCTATGCCTTTGTTTGCATTACCGTCACATTATTGATACTGCAATTAGTTGGCAGTTTCAACACCAACTTACTACAGCTTGTATGACTGTGATATTGATTCTGCTGTATTACAGACAGAGGGAAGTATCCCATTGTTTCTAAAGTCTGCAGTGCTCAGGTATCAGGTCTAAACACAGACTGTAGTGGAGAAAAAAAACCAAAACCCCAAAGAATTAAAATCCAGTGCTACATAGAAGGGTATAACTTAGGGTGTTTTCCTAACTGCCGTCTTTGGGGTAATATGCTTACCTGAATAAATTCGCTCCACTGCTGCTATAAAACCAAGTGCCAGTATGACAGTATTGGCAGCTTGTGAGCTCCACACTGGGTTTAGGGATGTATACCAGATACGAAGAACAAGGAGCATTATCTTGCCTAGCATGAAACCCCACATCCTGATGAACCTGTAAGAATCAGGTTTGGAATAGTGACACATTTAAGGAAAAAACTTCTCAGAAAAAAACCCCACAACCTACAGTCTTATAATACAAAGAAATGTCATTTACAGTCCCATCAATATAAAAAGATACCTTTGTAAACTGCTTCCTGACCACCATGTCACTGTTTGAATCAGCAATGAGGAGGAGACACCTGCAGCCAAGATGAAGAGTCTAATTGAAGCATTTGGTGCCTGGTATGATGCTAAGCTTCCTACAAAAAATAACAAAAAACAAAGACACACACACAGAGGTTGTTTTAATGGGCAATAAAAGTCAAGCAATAAGGATTTCCTATGCATTAGTTCAGTCTTGCCTGTAATTTGAATGGCTGCACCATTCATCTGAAAATGTGTGACACTATACATCTTTAAACAAGTCAAAGAAATGTAGGTATGGATAGAAACCAGGTATATATGACATAATAGTTGCTACTATTTTCAGGAAAAAAATAATATGAAGAGATTATCCAAGACTTCACCAACTGCCTGCTTTAAATAGTAAGGGTCATTGTTCCCATAAATAGGATATATGGATAAAATATGCAAGCATACAGCTATTCCCAAACAGTGCATTTGCATAACTCAAAACCCATAAAACGTTATGCATGGCAACTGCTTCCTTCTAAAAAGGGGATGGGTTTTGCCACAGTGCACTTACATAACTCAAAAGCCATAAAGGGAAGTTCAATATGGCAAAAGCTGTTTCCTTTTATAAAGAAGCCGCCACCACACACAGCACAAAGATTATATACAACTGCCTTAGTGGGTGTGAACAAGTCTTTCTCTGGCCCAGGATCTGGTCTCAGAATGGGCATCAGCAGCCTGTGTTATCTTGCTATCAGAAACCATCACTTCTCTAGTCACTGAAAGAGACTCTGCATGTGCATCTCCACCATTTACCAGGGCACAGTGACCTCACCTTTATCAGCAGTTTTAAACTCTCCTAGCAGGTTTCAAATGGGTCACACCCATTCTCTTAAATTCAGTCAGTAGGGCAAATTCCAGCCCAGGACAAGTTGCAAACAGCAGAAGCAGCAGCATCATTTTGCTAAATGAGTACTAGTCAAACTTGAAGAGAGATTAAGCCAGGAAGACCAGAAATCAACCTGCTGATTCTGGCAATGCACATAGGAAATTCTCCAACTCTTTATTTGCTCATTCTGCTCAGACTAAAAGATATAAGATCAAAGATAGTAAAATAAAATCAACATGTAGTGAAGATGTACTTGTATGGATTTAAGCAGAGGTTGCATGTACAATGCATACAGATTTATGTTACTAAGTGGTGGCAAAATCTGCAACTCTGCCTCTTCATATCTTTCATCACCTGTACTAGCTGGATTAAAGTTAGCGTGGGTTTGCTAGCTTACAGTAGACACACCTTTTGTTGCTCAGCAAGTACACCCAAAACAAATACTTCTACGCAAACACGCAAATTTACTGTGTGTTGTCTGAAGACACAGATTCAAATGGACGCTACCTATTAGGGTAGTTTGTTGGCTTTTTTTTTTTAATGGAACACTAAATCAAGGAGTATGAAAGGATACAGAAATTAAAACAAAAGCAGCAGAGAAAATAAAGCTTTCTGAAAATGCGAAAAGAAAGATAATGCTGAATAAGGGAAGGGTCTTTTCTGTCTAAAAACCAAACCCTGAACACCCTAAATATTCCAGTTTTAGCTAAGCATGAAAAATTCCCAGTTTTTTTGAATGTGGAACTGAAGACTGAATATTTCAAGTGGAATGGAGTGGAGCATGTATGGTGTAGATTGTTCTGCAAGACTTTGTTTGACAAGTGCCAGAGGATGGCCATGGCCTTTCTGAGAGGGGAAAGAGATCAAAAAGAGAAAGAAGGAAGAAGTGTCAGGTATGAGGGAGGAAAGAAAATAGGAATAGTTGAGGAATAGGAGAAACAGTAGCACAGTATGACATGATAGAAATAAACAATGAGAACCAGGCAAGAAGATATATAAGGAAAATCCTCAAGTTGAGTGCTGCCTGCGTAGGGGCATCACAAATATAAAGTGGTTTGAGAACCTGCAGCAGGGAGAAAAGAAGAGGGTGCTGCTAAACTCTTTGCTGGAGACAAAGAGAGTGAGGAACATGCTCTTACATCTTTCCCCAAATGATCAGTGAGCTGATGCTCACTGTGGAGCAAAAACTAAGAGGAGTTTGAGTAAGTACAGTAGAGTGGAAGACAACATGGTGTAGACCTCCCCAAGGGGTGGATATGGTCAGTGTGGGAACAGTTCCTGTTCAGTCAGGAAAGAAAAGAAGGTCATACCTATGTACAGTAGTGCCTAGGTTAGCCCAAAAGTAAGGATGTACGCATCTTCAATCATCCTGTGCTCTGGAGCCCTTCTATGACCACCTCCATTAACACATCCTTTCCCCAGATTACTACTGAAGGAGCTATTTTTTGTTTTTATTTAATACTTTCAGGATCTTGTGATTCAGGTGAAGCAAATGGACATAAACCAGCACACTTTGTATATTGTCATAGTTCTGTCACCGCTCTTTACTTAACAGAACAAACATTACACACATTAAGCAATTTCCATCTCCTTTGATAAAGTGAACTAGTAAACACATCAAGATAATAAAAAAACCTAATCTTAAATACATTTTGTGTTACTGTGATATCTGAAGGAATGTGGGGTATAATATGAAATGCTTTCACTCCTTGCCAGTTTCTAAATTAGAAAGCAAGGCAATGAGCACTGCTGCAGAAAGCTGAAGTGTAAGGATCTATTCACTGAAAAGCTTACTAAAGAGTAACTTAAAAAGTATGAGGATGGATATAACAGAAAGAGAAGAAAAGAACAAGGTAAAACTACATTTCACGAAAACTGATGAAACAGATGAGCTGTCTTCAGTTGTAATATCTTTTTACAGATAAGAACAAGCATTCTTTTTAAAGCTAAAGTCACACTGAGAAAGATTATTTCCTCCTGTCCTCTGCCAGTCAAAGAAGAAAATTACATGGAAATAAATTCTCTGATTATCATCTTATATTCATAAATCAGGACCCAGAAACTGCTGCTTCTGAAAGGCACCAGTTAGCAGCAGCATTTTCCCTAAACACAGGACAGAGACGTTTGTCTCATCTGAGTTTCTGCGAGTGTTGCAAATCCATTTGCAATAACTTGCTTCTGAATGTGGCTGTAGCTGCCAAACCTTCTCCCAACAAACTTTCAGAAAATCAACAAGGGCTAAGAGTTGCACCAGCTAGTTGAAGACCAAAGGGAATCCCAGCAAGTCTTGTTTTAGGAAGGAACACGTGGGATAGGCAGTTTAATCTTGAATACAAGATCCAACTTTCTTCCCTTGCAACCACCAATATGAGAGCTATTTCATACTCAGGATGAGCCTATAACCACATCGATATGCTAAAGACATAAGGACATACACAACAAAGAAAAAAATTCCCCTTTATATTTAACAACAAAAAAAAATCTGCTTCAGAAAGCCAGTCTATCAAAAAGAACATATGACTCACAACAAATTATTTTTATAATAGCCCCAAGCTGTCCTGTAATGTCTCTTCTCCACCCATTGTCAGACACAGAACTGCTATAAAGAAGACACAGGTTCTGCCAATCTCTGTGAAATACCAGAAAACATTTTTCCTATTGGGAATGACTTTTTACTAAGATCTACTTTTAAAACTTCTAGAAATTACAGTGAAATAAGATTTGTCTTTAGTTACACAGTACTAGTCTAAAACAAAATAAAATGGATGCAAAGAGTATTCCTCTGACCATATTTAAAAGCTTAAGAGGAAAAGAAAAGCACGAGTTTGGGAGAGTGAGAACTTCTTATTCTTGCCTCTTTTCAGAATCACCTGAATTTTAAGGCAGTTTGGAATGTTTTTTCTTATGCCTTGATCACAAGATGAAATGTATAAGTCACTACAGTGCATACTTACCAACCATAATCAGTCTCAGAAGGGCTAGGATGTACTTATTATTAGCCAGCCTCCAAAAAGGACTGATTATCAAGAAAACTGGAGAAAAGAAGGCGACAGCAAAAACTTCAAGACCTGTCAGTGCCAGTGTCTGAAGAGGAAAGTAGTAGATCATTGGTGGCAGGGCATGGTAAAGAGACCAAGAAACGTAGCCTAAAAAGATTTTAAAAAAAAAAAAAGAGAGGAAAGAAAAAATCCGTCATTTTCAACAGCGTGGTTTCCTGGAGATTACTTTAAAACTATACCATTTTAGACTTCCAACTATAGACCAGCAAATGTATTCAAAGTAGTTCAGTTTGATAGGAATGGTTGGACTCGATGATCCGATGGGTCTTTTCCAGCCTGGTGATTCTGAGATTCTAAGTAACAACAGGCACCTAAGGTGAATAAATATTTGCCGTTTCAAGTTAAACAAACATTTTTTTCCCAGGAAATAGAACGAGAAGAAAACTGCGTTTCCCCTACTCAGGCAGCAGTTCCTGCTTGATCTTCAGTGCAGGAGCGCTCGATCTAGAAGGAAAGCAGGAGGTCAGGGGGAACAACGCCGATCTGATAAATCCACCTAGAGTTTGGGGGCTGCTCGAAGACAGACCGGCGGCTAAAATCGTTATTCTAGGAAACCGGTGCAGCCACCCGGGAATCACAGGATCACCAGGTTGGAAAAGAACATGGAGCCAACGTGCCTGCCCGCTGCCAAACCCAGCGCTGCGGGACTCGCCCACCTGTCCTCCACTTGCGCCTCACCTGCGCGCACCTGCCCCGCACCGGGATGCGCCCGAGTCCGCGGGGAGGCTGGAAACCGGGGGGCAGCGCCCGGTTCGGGCTGCGGGGACCGGAGCGACCCGGGACAGCGCCCGGCTCGGAGGCTGCGGGGACCGGAGAGACCCAGGGCAACGCCCGGCTCGGAGGATGCGGGGACCGGAGAGACCCAGGGCAACGCCCGGCTCGGAGGATGCGGGGACCGGAGAGACCCAGGGCAACGCCCGGCTCGGAGGATGCGGGGACCGGAGAGACCCAGGGCAACGCCCGGCTCGGAGGATGCGGGGACCGGCGCCCGCCCCGAAGCCCGGGCTGATGCAGGAAGCAAAAGTCATTCCGGCACGGGAGGAGAAAAAGGACACTCCTCGCTCGTCCCGAGCCTTTTTGGGGCGACACCTCCTCATGCACCGCGACCCCCGCAGCGCGCCGGACTCTCCGCTGCCCCGCCGCAGGGCTCCGGGGGGGATGAACGAGGACAACCGGCCCCGTTAAGTGCTGCCTCCGCTCCCCGACCCGCCGGGCGGCACCTACCGAGGAAACTCTCGGAGAGAACGGCCCTCCAGAGCCGGAACATCGCTGCCTGGCGGGGGCTTCGCCGCTGCCTCCCGCACCGCAGCGTAGAGCCCCGGGAGCGCGGCGGGCACGGCGCCCCCTGGCGGGAAGAGGCGGACACAGAACCCCCTGTAAGAGAAAGGAGGGCACAGCGCGCCCCTGCAGGAGACAGAGGGCACTGCGCCCCCCGGCGGTTGTTAAGCCTGACGGAGGGATCGGTTCTGAACTAGGGACTGGAAAATCCCGGCCCCGTGTGACAAATCCAGAGAAGACCATCAGTGGACATGGGTGCCAGTGACCTGTACTGGTGGAACGGGTCCAGAGGAGGGAGACGAAGATGATCAGAGGGCTGGAGCACCTCCAATACGAGGACAGGCTGAGGGAGTTGGGGTTGTTCAGCCTGGAGAAAAGAAGGCTCTGAGGAGAATTTATAGGGATCTTCCAGCACCTAAAGGGGTTGCAAGAAAGCTGGAAATTGACTGTTTACAAAGGCTTGTAGTGGTAGAATGAGGGTCAATGGGTATAAACTGGAGGGAGGAAGATTTAGACTAGACATGAGGAAGAACTTCTTCACCATGAGGGTGGTGAGGCACCGGCACAGGTTGCCCTAGGAAGCTGTAGCTGCCCCATCCCTGGAGGTGTTCAGTGCCAGAGTGGATGGGGCCTTGGGCAGCCTGATCCACTGGGAGGTGTCCCTGCCCATGGCAGGGGGGTTGGATCTAGGTGATCTTTAAGGTCCTTTCCAACACAAACTATTCTATGATTCTATAATTCTAAGTCATTGTGTTGGATGTGTTAAGGGAATGAATTAGCTTAAGCGATAAATCTTGGCCAGCTTGTGGTTAGAAGGAATGTGATTGTAACAGAAGCTTAGCTTGTTTGTTTACTAGTTGAAACAAGCAACAACTCCACGTCCTTCTTGTGCTGAGGACTCCAGAACTCAACAGTGTACTCCGGGTGAAGTCCCACCACAGTGGAGTAGACAGGGAGAATCACCTCCCTTGACCTGCCGGACACGCTTCTTTTGATACAGCCCAGGATACAGCTGACCTTCCTTGCTGGGAGCTCACATTGCCGGCTTATGTTGAGCTTCTCATCTACCAACAGTCTCAAGTGTTTCTCTTCCAAGCTATTCTCAATCCATTCTCGACCCAGCCTGTAATTGTGCTTGGGATTGCCCCAACTTAGTTGCAGGACCTTGCACTTGCCCTGCATTTCTACATATATATGTGTAGGAATGCCTTTCACTATATTCTTCTTTTATTCTTGGAATGCCATATGCATAGCTGATAAAAAATAAAGCAGTAGCATTTGATCTATACAGGCATACAGTGATGACAAACCCCCCAAAACAAGATAGCATACTGCAGCAGGAATTTCCTCTTGCAGAAAAAGGAGTATTTTCATTTTAGAATAGTATTTACTTTTAAAGAACAGTATTTCTTTTTTCTTTAGTTTTTTTAGAATAGTATATACCTTTAACCTAAGGCAGATGTAAAAAATTACATGAATTTAATAGAAAATAAATTACAGCCCCACAATTGTATTGGTATTGGCAGGGTAAACCTTGCTAAAGCTACTGATCATAAAAAAAAAACCTGTCTTATTTGAATCCAAACTACGATACAAGCATGTTTTGAAACTAAAAATAATCACGTGGATTTTAAAAGAACTGTCAGACACCTGGGAGAAGGTATCCTCACACATCGCCCAGTACAGATGTGCCTGAATGGGTTTGACTAAGAAGCAGGACAAAGTGCCAGAGGAACAGAGGAAAAATGCATTCACAGTTAGGCACTTGTCACAGTCACAGTGGAAACACAGAGACTTGCAGGTCTTTAGATGCCTCTTCTGTTTGCAAAACAGTATAAAGCTTCTGAATTGTTAACTTTAAACCTGTTATGCAAAACTATATGCGTAATCATACTCAATGATAATTTGGTTGTCATTTCTTCAAGGTTACAGTATGTTGACTACAAAACAGTGTTCATTTGTAGCGCCGGGGCTGAAGTGTAACCTCATCTCTTGTAAATTAGCTCTAAAATGCAGGACTAAAAAATATTGAGACTTGCTGAAGACCTTTTTCCAGTGAAAATATAAATATTGCCCCAGAATAATTTTAGTGATGCATTCTGTATAATAGGTCTTGATTCATTTCAATACATATTAGAAATGGCAGATACAATGAAGACTGATTACAGGAACCAAGCACCTAATAACCCCACTGAAACTGGCTAGTGTTGCAGGCCTTTACTGTGGGAAAGAAAGTATGCCTGCAGCTCTGCAACATAAGAAAAGAGAAGAGAAAACTGCATGCTGAAAAGTGAAAATCCTAAACCTTGAACATCTGATAACTGTCAGGCATTCATTTCTACTAAAAGGCAGGCCAGACCAAGTGTAAAATAGAAATAAGTAAATTCAAGAATCAGCCAGGACGTAGAAAATTATTATGTAGTTTCTTGTACATGGCAAGGACAGCTTAATGTTTTACTCAGAAGTATGTTGACTGTTTCCTGCTGTGACTTTTGATGTCTTTTTTTCACCCATGAGAACAATGCCCTACTGTGTAATTCTTACACAGCTTTTTATGCTCAAAATGTTTTTATTACTAATACATTTTTGTCATTGCACTGTGCTTCTGTTATTCCAGGTGTTTGTTTCTCAGGGAATTCTTAAGCAATTAACAATCTCCGCGATTTTTATAATGGACAAACAAACCACGTTTATCACACTTGCTTAGAGCTCTTCCAGTACCTGAAGGGGGCCTACAATAAAGCTCAGGAGAGACTGCTAACAAAGTCTTGTAGTGATAGGATGAGGGGCAATGGGTATAAATTGGAGGGAGGAAGATTTAGACTAGACATGAGGAAGAACTTCACCATGAGGGTGGTGAGGCACTGGCACAGGTTGCCCAGGGAAGCTGCGGCTGCCCCACCCCTGGAGGTGTTCAAGGCCAGGCTGGTTGGGGCTTTGGGCAGCCTGACCTAGTGGGAGGTGTCCCTGTAGGGCGGTTGGATCTGGATGATCTTTGAGGTCCCTTCCAACCCAAACTATTCTATGATACTATGATTCTTCCTCCTGTGAAATGCTGTGTGCATGCATAGAGTGTTTCTGTTAAATACGCACAACAGAAAGGCTTTGCCTCAGGTGAACCTCAGGATCCTGGCAACTCTGCAGTGTTTTCTGAAAGGTTCTGCAGACAAGCAGCCAGATCCCACAAACCTTCCTGAGTTCATGAAATCTCAATTACTTGAATTCTTTCTACTCTGACAGTAGAAAATTCCTCAGCCAAGGATTCAGTTCCTCTTTGGTTGTTTGGGGTGTTTTTGTTATCCATTTTTTTCCCTTTCACGTGTAAGATAAGGTTTGTTCTTGGGAGAGGTAAGGTTATTCCTTTTTGTGTGTGTTTATTATTTTGAAGCACTAATATTTACTGGTTTCTTTATATAAACTTCACTCTGTTTTCACAGCTCTGAAGTACTTTCTGGTAAATCTTAATAAAGATGTTTGAGGAACATAATCAATTGTGATAACTAACTTTAGTTACAACTAATAAGAAGTCTAACCTTTTTAAATAGGCACTTTTGTACGGGAAGGTGCAAAAATCCAAGCAACTACTCTTTCAAGGCATGCACATGACCCATAGGGAAACTGTCATTCCAGCAGCCTTTAAGCAAGTTTAAACCGAACAAGCTAAGAATTAATTGGTTATCAGAGACTTGCTTCAAGAGGGACTTCCTTGTATATCATAGTTTTCAGAACAGCATATACCCAGTATCTATTAAATATTTTTTTACATATGATTTTGAGAACACCCCTTAGATCACAGAAGTAGGTACACTTTTAAGAGATGTTTCAGGACATTGTTCTTGCCAAACCTCCATGTGAGGAGTAGATTTTGCAGCAGCAAAGCTCAGTGATCTATTTTGGCAGGCAAGAGTGAGAGATTGCCCCATGAAAAGGGGCTTCAAGCAGCCGAGACATCTGGAAGCTGGAAGCTTTGCTGGACTTAAGAAAATGCATGATGGCTTATGTCACATCTATTATGAAGTTGAGATGTCAAGGCCATGCCAGAGAAGGAAGTGTAATGCTGATCTCCGAAGTCATTCATTTCAAGATAAGCACTGAAGTGTCACATCACCATTTAGGATACTCCCCTAAAAGCTGTCTCGCTACAAAAAAGAAATCATCGAATCATAGAATCACCACGTTAGAAGAGACCCACCGGATCATCGAGTCCAACCATTCCTATCAAACAATAGACTATGCCCCTCAGTACCTCATCCACCTGTGCCTTAAACACCTCCAGGGAAGGTGAATCAACCACCTCCCTGGGCAGACTGTTCCATTGCCTAATGACCCCTTTCTGTGAAGAATTTTTTCCTTATGTCGAGCCTGAACCTCCCCTGGCAGAGCTTGAGGCCATTCTCTCTTGTCCTGTCCCCATGTTGACTGGGCCTGATCACCCGGTTCTCTTGCAAGTGCTTCGTGACAGCACTGAAGATCACCTGCTCCATGACTTTCCCTGGTACTGAGGTACTCAGGTCAGATTGACAGTTCTTAAAGGTTTCATTAAAGGTGAAATGCAAAAATAGACCTCAGGTTTCCATGTTTTGTTTTATGACATTTATCATTAAAGCAAGGCATTGCTTTTCTCATTTCAGAGAAAGCAGCACAGTTTTTGTCCTATATTCTTTAGGAAAAATGCCCACCCTCTGAAATGACATTTTCTGGATAACTTTTCTTGCAAGATTACTTCTGACCAAACAAAATACTTATCTTCTTTTTTTCAACTTTTATGTACTTCTTAGATAACATCAAAATGTGTTTGTTTACTTATATAAGCTTTATACTATTAAAATCAAAGTAGAAAAGTGACACTTTTCATTTCAAAACGGTTAAAATGTAATTATGGAAAGTGATCGCAGAACACCTCCAGCACCGTCTGCCCTGCACAGACTGTTTCCAATTCCTTTTGGGAAACGCGAGGACTTGGGAGGAGCCTCATTGGCGCCTTCGGGATGCGGCTTTCATAGAGTCATAGAATCGTTTGGGTTGGAAGGGACCTTAAAGATCATCCAGTTCCAACCCCACCCGCAATGGGCAGGGACATCCCACTAGATCACGCAGCAACCCAGGCGGTGCAGAGGGAACCCGATGGGCCCACCCCGCCCCGGGTCCCCCCCCGGCAGCGTCCCCGTGTCCCCGCGGCCAGGAGAGGGCGATGGAGCCCGGGGAGCGGAGCGATGCTCGGGATAGGTCCGCGCCAGGTACCAGAGAATCACTAGGCTGGAAAAGACCTCTTGGATCATCGAGTCCAACCATTCCTATCAAACACTAAACCATGCCCTGAGCACCTTGTCTAACCCGTCTTTCCAACACCTCCAGGGATGGCGACTCAACCATACCCCTGGGCAGCCTCTGCCAGTACCCAATGACCCTTTCTGTGAAAATGTTTTTCCTGATATCCAGTCTGAACCTCCCCTGTTGGAGCTTGAGGCCATTCCCTCTCATCCTGTCCCCTGTCACTGGGAAGAAGAGGCCAGCTCCCTCCTCTCTACAACCTCCCCTCAGATAGTTATAGAGAGCAATGAGGTCTCCTCTCAGCCTCCTCTTCTCCAGACTAAACAACCCCAGCTCTCTCAGCCGTTCCTCATAAGGCCTGTTCTCCAGCCCCTTTATCAGCTTCGCTACTCTTCTCTGGACTCGCTCCAGAGCCTCAACATCGTTCTTGTGGGGAGGAGCCCAGGACTGCACACAGGGTTCGAGGTGCACCCCTCCCACAAACCCCAGCCTTCCCCGCGCTCTGCGTGTCGTCACCCGCGTCCTTTGCCCCTCGAATCAGCAGGAGGCAGAGAGTCACACCCTGGTGTCGCTTGGATGACGCACCCGGGGCCTGCCGAGGCTCGCGGGGCATCGGGGAAAAGCTGCGGCTGCTCCTGTGACTCTCCTGCGCAATAAGAGTGTGAGAATTAATTAATAAGTTTTGCTGCAACTGGTCTGTATGTTTGATTACCTTGTAATAAATCTGTTTTGTATCGAGAGATGATATGCAGGCAGTCTCCAGACGAGGATAAATAACATGAACTGAAAGGATAAACACTAGAGCTGCAAGGATTTATTGATATGCTTAATACAGGTTGCCCAGGGAGGTGGTGGAGTCACCTTCCCTGGAGGTGTTCAGAAGATGGGTGGGTGAGGTACTGAGAGGCATGTTTTAGTGATTGATAGGAGTGGTTGGACTCAATAATTCTGGGGATCTTTTCCAACCTGTAATTAATTGCCTTGTAAGATGTAGTTGTTTTAGGTCAAGAGATAACCTGAAGGAAGTCTCCAGACATGCTTGAATAACCTAAAAAAATACCGATCATCCTCTGGGGACTGATGTGCTTTTTCATCTACAACTAGTGTATGTACCTACTGCTTTTGTAAGATGGGATGCCTTTTTTGGAAGGGCATCTGATTCAGTGCTGAATTGTAAAATAAAAATTACCTTTTCTTCAAAGACTCTGTCCTTTTTAATATTTTACCATAATAATAATAAGTGTTTCTCACAAAAGCCAGGTCAGAAGAGACATTTGAAACATCAGAGTGGAGTCTTTCTATGGATGGATGCTCGGTTCTTAAAGGGCTGAAGTGGTATCGAGTTGTCTTAGTGACCTTCATACTTGAGTGGCACCTGCCCTGGGCAAAGGCAGCATCTCAACTGCATCCCAGTCATCTGTCTGTGTCAGTTAACACATGCAGTTCTGGCTCCCATCTTCTCCCCAAAGTAACCTTGCAAATTATGTGGTCACCATATCAATGTGGAAGGTGGTTCCTTAGTGGAAACAAAGCATACAAAGCTGCCAATTGCTATATCTGAAAAACCTAGCTATCTTCTTGCATATCACTTCTTTATCAACAACTTAGAAGACTCAAAGCCAGGAGATCTTTCAGCAGTCTTCTATTAATTTTTCTTCTGTAAATGAGTAAATGATCCAGACCAGTTAGAATCATAGAAAGAATCATAGAATGGTGTGGGTTTGAAGGGAAGTTCTTGCAGCATAGGAAGTTTTTGAGTATTTGATCCTTGCAAACCACGTTGATTTAATCACATTACATAAATATTTCAGTTAAACAGCAGAAAAACATCATTGTGGAATTCTACCTAAGGCAGATAAGAGAGCATGCAGTTAATTGTTACATTAACAATAACATAGTTCGGTTAAGAAAACAGCAATGTTACAGTGAAAATATGCAAGATGGTTACACTTCTTCAACATGTCAATGAAAATACATTTTTTTTTAGGATGACTTGTTTTTCCAAGACACAATGCCCCAAAATACGGGAACACTTTTACATTCCTCAGATAGGAGGCAACATGTGGACAAAGTACTAATACTAGTAATTCAATTAAATGATATTATTACATCAGCTCTGTTCCTTTACTTCCATTTTGCCAGTATAGCTTTAAGCTTCTGTCCAAAATGGGAGAGATACCAGGAAATGGCTTAAAGGGCTACATATTTTTGGGATTCTTTGTTATGTTGAAGCAGAAGCATAGCTGAATAACTTAAAATTCTAGAGAAATGTCTGCTAAAGACAATACAGGAGGTTAATGGCAAGCTGCAGATTTTTGTAACCTAATGTATATGCCTTGGTTTTTTTTTCAATTTATACATTTTCTCCAGTGACTCAACTTTTTTACCCATATGAAAAAGATGAGCACTTAAAATCTATTACAGCAGTTAGAAACCATAGCAGTCAGCAGTACTTCCCAGTGATGCTTTTTATGCAGCCGTCTGCACATATAGGCTTCGTGAGCAGATAAGAAAGCAGACAATAAGAAAGCAGACAAGAATAAGATTTCATGTCTTTGATTGACATAAACCTCTTTAAAGTTTTTTTTTCTTTTTTTGCATTAAGTGATGAGAGACTGATGGAAAAATTAAATTGCTCTTAATTAGTCAGGGTAAGGCAGACAGTGAAGAGTTGTGGGCTTTCCCAACATTACGTGACTGTTTAAACTTAAATTTTTCCAAAAACCCAGTGGTCAGTGTAATTTCTCAGAGCAACTGAGAGTGAAGTGCAGATTAGTGTAAATGCAATGCTTAATTAAGTCTTCTTGTCAAGGGGAGAGGGGGTCATGTTGTTTCTGTTCCATCACTCCAAGAAGCACTGCTCTCTGAATATCTAGTGTGCGTGAAGCAGACACTGCTTGAACTTCCTAGCTATGTAACTGACCCCAAGTATGTGCAGGAAGTGTTTTGTGCAGTAATGTTATGAAGGCCAAAACCCGTTCAGTTTATTCAATCGTTACATGTGTTTCCTGTTTAACTCTGCCCTTGGTAGTCACTTTGGCCTTGCCCAGTGCCACCATTCTTAGAAGGTACTTTTTGAAAAGCTGCAGGGCTCTGTATGTTGATAAATAAAGTACCAAACCATGCAGCAAAGTGCTAGGTAAAAATCGCAGTTTAGAAGTTTGAATCACTCCAGAAATAAATGAGAATCCTTCTTGCTTTTCCTGAGCAGCACAATTCTCAGGCACGGAAGATCGCAGATCCAAAACTCTTGGGCATGTATTTTTTCTTGCAGATTTTTTTTAAATCATGTTTGTAACTGGTTTGTGTTAGTTGGAAACACATGTAGTTGTGGTAGGCTTGCATTGTGAGTCCCGTGGAATCAAAACTTCAGATGATGGCAGTGAAGATAGCAGTAGTACAGTGATTCTGGACAGCATACTAAAAAAGCTAACTTTTTGACCTACAAAACAATAAAAAAAAGGGAGTTTTTGGAGGGCTTGTTGGTATTTGTTCTCATTTTTTAATGATTTGGAGTGCTGTGCTAGGTCACAATCCAGCACTAAGAATACTTACCGACTTCCTTATTTGAATGAGGCTACCTACAACTCCATTGCAAATAAATGACACACTGCACTGTAAACTATGTAAATGAGGTGACTGGGTGTTATGTACTTTAAAAAAATATTCTCCTTTCTGCTTGGTCATTATGATTTGCAGATGAACACTGAACTTACAGTATCAGCATACTAATTCAGCTTTTCACCTTTGTACCTAGCAGAAAGAGAGGTACCCAAGCATAAAACACATTATTTCTGCTAAACAAGATCAGCAGCAGAGTACGAGGAAAGAGAAAATGTCTTCAGAAAGAACACAGCAGGAAAGTCAGACATCTCCACTGAAGAAAACTGGATGGGTAAGCTGGATTTCCTCCCTTTTCTTTCAATGCTATAGCTAATGAATAACTGGGATTTTGTATTAGTTGCTGTTATTGAAGAGAGAAACAGACATCTGTTAGCATAAGCTTGTAAATAAATAGAAGAAAGGGCTATGTGTTTCTTTTCTGCCTGATGCGCTACGCTTAGAGGGTTAGGAACTTTTGCATCTTAAAAGAGTGGGCTCTGGTTTATGCTGTGCTAATTAAACTAGTTAGAAACTGGCAGAGCCCCAGTGTCTGAGTACTAGTCCAGTATAACCTGTACCCATCAAGTTCTGCATGTGTACATGTGTATGTGGATGTACTTAGAAGGGGAGAGGGGAACAGTAAGTACCACACAAGAACCTGCCAGCTGAGCATTCTCCTCTGCTGAAGAAATCAGCTAACCACAGGGATTTCAGATGTTACCATTTTATGCTATAAGCATGTATTTAACCACTAAGTATTTAAATGTGGTATGACCTTGTTGCTGACCTATCACTGCCAGAGAGCAGCAAAATCGTTTACAAGGGAAGGGGGCCAGGAGCCATGAGTGACAGCAAGGTGGGCGGGGCTTGTGACCTCAGGGACAAGGAGCAGAGACCCACAGTACCCCAGAAAGAGGAGCAGAGAAGATCCAGTGGCATTAAGCAGGGTAAGCCAACAGTCAGTCTGGTGATTGCTGGACAAGTCCATGGGAATAAAGCAAATCTGATGACAAGACAGGATGTCAAGTTACAAGGCAAGGTAGGAATCATAATGGCAAAAGGCCAGGTACAGGCATACCTTCAACCCAGCTAAGGTGAGCTTAAATGCAGCTCCTGAGCCTAGGGCAGAGGACCTGGGCAAAGTTTCTAGCAGCCCTATCTCCCAGCTTTGCTGTTTTCATAACAGCCTAATTCATTGTTACGCAACTGTGCCATTTTAGAGCCGACTTTGAGCCCAAACAACTAAACCCCTGGCAGGGTGTGTATGGGGATGGAAAGGTTGCAAAGCCAGTTGGTACACTCAAGGCACTGACACTCATTTCCTTATCTTTAACTCAGCCTGTTTGGATTTTATTGTATCTGCTGTGACCTTGCTGTGAAACCAGTTTCGAGTGGTTCTCTAGGGTTTGGAGTGGAGTCACTTCTCCACGGTTTACCCAAGCAGCACCACCATTCCTTAGTGGGAACAGTAATTGAAGAATGGAGATATTGATTAGCTCAATGCAAAATGCATTTCATTATTATGGTAACAGAGTCATAGATCAGTCAGGCATAAAGAAGAGGTAGAATCCTGTAATAGATTAATGTGCTCTTTTTGCCAAGGCACCACTTGTTCGATGAAGTCTGGTTTTGCTTTCAAGGATATGTGTAGTTGTGTTTTTACAGTAAAACTGTAAAAAATTGGGATGTTGACATCCCAATTGATTTTAACTGAATGATGACCTCTTCTTTCCCATGGGTTTTGTTGCTGAGCACATCATATAGTATGGATTATCCCATGGGTCAGTCAGGGTCAGCTGTCCTGGCTGTGTCATGTCCCAACTTCTCATGCACCCCCAGCCTCCTCGCTGGCAGGGCAGCCTGAGAAATAGAAAAGGTCTTAGCACTGTGCAAACATAACTCAGGAATAAACTAAAGCATCCTTGTGTTACCAACATTGGTTTGGTCCAAATTTGAAATGCAGCACCATGCCATCTGCTATGAAGAAAATAAACTCTTTCCCAGTGAAAACCAGTACACCCATATACTTCAGATGTCCAGTAATGATGCTACACGTGCTAACTGTGACAACCAACTCACCACTTAAAGAAAGGAAAACAATCTATTTATAATCACATGTCTATACCCTGGATAGTAAAATGCAAGACAGAATACACTTTTCTTATGATCAAAATGGAAAAAGAGCTATCATTAGCCTAAAAAAAGCCTGTTGGCAAGCTAATTATTATAAAGGTGAAGCCAGTATGGTTGGATGCTGTTAATGACAAATATATTTAAACTGCTCAGAGAGAGAGAAAATTAGGCTAGTTAGGGGAATCTGACAGAGGTTATGTTTACCCTCTCTGAATGCCTGCAAAAATCTGCTCTTACTGACCTTACATTGGCTTCTCTATTAGGCAGAACTTCATTTTTTGAAACTACCACTCTACCTTTATTTCCTGTCATTTCTTTCCCTGAAAGCTGATGTGGGTCATGAGAATGAAATGGCTAGCAGAGATAGAGCAATATACTTCTGGGGTAAGCAGCAGCTGAGCTATTTTAGGAAAACACAGACCAACAGGATGAGTGGTTTTCACTTAAAAGCTGGGTAGTTCTTTCTGTCTCTGTACTGAGGTATAAAGTATTTCATCACACTGCTTGCAGCAGAACAAGGAGTTTTGCTTGGGGTTTGCATTGTATTTTTGTTTAAAATAATTTCTCTTCTTGAATTGATTTATGTTTTTCTTCCTGTGAGATTGAATTCAATAAACTAACCCAGGTTTGTCCTTTTAGCCAATGTTCTATTGTCCCATCTCACAAACTGGCAATGCTGGAGAAATTGCAAGGATCCGTGAAGAATGCAAAAAGGAGAGTTTCTGGTACAGAGGTGAGTGATCCAAATGTGTTCTTATCACACTGAGACTGACTTCTTTATGTACTTCTGCAAAAACTGTCTGCAAAAGGCCATGCCATTTATTGTAACACATTGGATTTTGTTGAAATATTATTGTGGGTTAACTCTGTCACCTTATTTTAAGTTGAGTAATATGTTACTACAGAGTAAATTGAATTATTTGCATAACCATCGTAAGTAAATATGGGTGAATTAAACTTTTGTTTAATATGAACTTACTTTAACAGTCAAATTAGGCTTTTGTTTAATATGAACTTACTTTAACAATCATGAAGTTTGTTCTTTTCTAGAAGTCTATTATTAAAACAACATTAGGAATGTTTTACTTTATTACATACTTATTCTTGCCTTTGAATGAAAGGCAGGCATGTCTTTGTGTCTTCGGTTTGTGAAAATCCTTTGCTTTTAGGACATTTATCTAAAAGATTAGTTACTCGGTGCCTTTTAAGTCCATCATGTCAGTTTGTTTCAGCATTTAGTTGGAACTGCTGTCATTACTAGTTTTTCAGTACTGAGTGGAGATACTCAGGTTATGGAAATTGTTATTTAATAAATATATATAATGCAGTAGCTCCAGATGCCACAGCATGCCTGATGTCTAGCACTGCGTGAACACAGCCTTCCTTGCTTTGCAGAGATAGTATCTGACTGAGCAGATGTATTAGGCGATTAAGACTATATGCAACATGTTAGCATTTAGAATGTGTTTAACATTAGAAGCAAATAAAATATGTAATGTATTTAACAAACAGGTCACAAATTTTGGATGATAGCAGATACTCTTCTCCTTTTTATTTTTACAGCTCTTCCTTTGTCTCTTGGGAGCATGCTTGTCACCCAGGGGCTGGTCTCAAAAGGTAAATACAAAAAATACAGGGTGGTCCTGAGTTATGAAGTTGAGATTCTGGCATGACTACCATAGAATCATAGAAAAAACACGTTGGAAGAGACCCACCGGATCATCAAGTCCAACCATTCCTATCATACACTACTAAAATGCAAGTTTCCCTAAGGCCTGTTGTTTTTCAAGTTCAACATTCCTCTCATTCATCACCATCATTGTTATAGTGCTTTGATCATTACGTATACATTAGCACAGACATTCTTTTGAAAGAACATGTAATGAAAAGACAATTCATTAATTCGGAGACTGATGGCTAGACTCTCTCACCATGATCACATGTAGTTGAGTAGAGTTTTCACCAGGGCTGCTTGTAGGACGGAGCATCGTACTGAGCAGGGGCATTAGAATTGGGTGCTGAACCTCTAAATGTTGGTTTATTTGAAAAATGCTGGCAATGCTCATACAGTGACCTCATATCAATATGAATACAGCTTTGGTGCAAAAGGGCAAGGAATACTGCCAAAGTGAGGAGACAGAGAGCTTTTTATAGAGATGGCTTGTGATCTGCAGGCTAACACAAAAGAGAATTGTATTCTGTTTATGTGGTGGGTGAGCCTCGTCGACACATCGTGCCTGGCAATGTGCAGTCTCCCCTGTGGGGGTCTTGACTAATAATAAGGTTGAGGTTTGCATTTTGGGAAAAGAGTGAAGGGTATCCACTCTGAAAACTGACAAGATTGCCGTATTCCAGAGGAGCAAATACAAGAGTCCTTCAGCCTGTCAGCAGCCAGTTACAGCAAGGAGAGGTAGGGGAATAGAACAATTACAGGACTGGAAGCAAAATGTAGAAAAGAATCCAGGTGTGGGTGGTGGGAGACAGCAAAAGGAGGAGGTGGAAACAGCTCAGCCTTTTTTCACTATGGATGGTTGAAAAGCCACAATACCATGTTTCCTCTTCGTCACATTCAGTTATTTAACTGAGATGATCAGGAGAACTAGAGTAGGAAACCTAAAAGTTGTGCTGTGCCACAAAAGGCTGATGTGGGTTCCCTGTTGCATCCTTGACCAATAAGCTTGTAGGCAGATGGGGAGGGAAGGAGCAAAGGAGAGTATGCGATGGAAGGGAAAGGATTACACCTCTGAAAAAGGGTGAGCAGAGATAGGAAGGCCACTGGGGCTGCTGCAGTGTATTACGCCACTTTCTGGCACCAGGTACTTTCTCAGTTTCTCTCCATTGTGCTTGGACATTTCTTATCAGCTGTGAAATAACAAATGCCCATATTAAATAATAATTACAGTGTGATAACAGTTGGAAAGAGGGGGAAGGGGATGTTTAGAAACAATCAATTTTGTTCCTCCCTCCCCAGAAGATCCAGTTTAAGATTGCATAGATGCCAGTGGGCGAAGGCCCTCGCACTTAGCACTGACTGAATACTCCTCTGTCTAAACACTTCTTGGTGATGATGGCACACAGTACACTGGCTGCAAAAGAGGCTGAACCTTCTGAGCCTCATTAACGCTGAATGTGTGTACAGTGCAAACAGTGCTTGCTTCCCTTCCCTTTGCCCTGGTGATCTTTGTGTGGGCCCTTACCCACAGCACAGCACTCCTTTGCCAGACACACATGCTCTCAGACGTGTACTGGTTCCACCTCCTGATACCAACTGGGGGAAGGTAGATTTTGGTGGGAAAGGCTGAAGATAATCCTTCAGTTTTCTTGTTAAGAACATTGTGTTCTGCTGTTAAAGGTCAAAATGTATGTTCTCTCATCTCCAGAGGAGGAGGCTAGATAGAGTGGTACAGTTTAACACAAATCAATAGCCATGGAAAACTACTGAAGAAGAGTTTGGGCCTCCTCATAGCAGAAGGAACTGAACCCCAGTAAGAGATTTCAGACTGCTGTTATATTTGCAAGATTGGTTTGTGCTGAAACATAAGCCACCATCTCCTCTCTGACCCCTGCCTGAACGGAATCCTGCAAAGTCCATATTTTTTTCCTCCTGTGACTTAGAACTGCCCCAAGACAGGTGTACTAAGAACTAGTACAATAGAAAGTGCCCTGATGTTCCTAAATCTGAGTTTACAGACTTTTAAGTTTTTGTACAGCATTCACCTTCAGAAATGCAAAAGTTTGTAGGAAAAATACTGTCTTGGTTTTGAGTGCTGGCAAGTCCCTCAAGTGAATAAGCGTTCTGATTATTTTATTTTAGGCATTTTCTCAGCAAATCCAAGATTTGGTGCATTACCGAAGATGGCAAGTAAGTTGTACCCAATTCTAAAAGGAAAAAAAAGATTATTTATAGATGATCTGCAGACCTTAGATGCATCTCTCTGATTCTCTTTTCAAACTCTTACTGGTTTTGAATTTATGAGATGTTACTACAGTGCTTCACGAAGGCAGAATTCTGCTGTATTTAAAAATAAAAGTATGAAACAAGGTTCTTCTAATGTAAATATTTTCAGTGGGCACTTACATTCTAAACTTAATTTATATTATAGAATATAACTTCTCAATCTGCTAAAAACTCCAATCTCACCTTTGTTTTATAAAAAATGTTAGTCTTGTTTATCAGCCATGCTTAGCAAATCACATAACTTATGGAACCAAGGGGCCAATGCGTGAAAAGGTTGTCTTCCTTTCGGTATGTTCATTTAATTTATCCTAGCTGTCTAGTTCATGACCACATTGATAAAGAAAGCTAATGAAAGCACAGAACCTGTACAGTAAGGTAGATCTTAAATGGCAAGAAAGTAAGTTGGTTCTTTCTCCAGTAGAATCTCGACAGAAAATTGAGGATATTGAAGTAATACTTTTACTCTGACTCTGTAATGAGTGAAAGCCCTGTTATGATAGCATAGCAGGCTGATGTTCTATCTTCTTAGAAGGCTTGAGAAGATAAGTGTTAAAATTGTGATCATCAGAAATGCCGTGGTGTGCATACAAGGGCAAGAGAAATCAGTGCTGACATTGTGATTTCATTTCATTGTGGGCTTTCTCCATAATCTGTTCCTCTGAATCTGAAATCTTGTAATGGCTTTTCCTGTCTGCGTTGGTTTGGACCAGTTGCTCTCTCGTGTTATTTATTGAAATCATCCCTGTATAACATCGCATGAGTTTGTGACGTGTTAGGAGAAGACACGCTGCATAAAAGTCATCATATGATTAAAATGGAGGTGATTGCAGACTGTTGATTTAAGCTCTTGTATTAACAGTGTTTTGTTATCTGTCTTTATAGTTGCTGGTGTCTTAGGTTTTGCTGCTGGAAAAATATCATACATAGGAGAATGCCAAAAAAAGTTCGAGAAAATTGGGGTTGTACCATTTGGTCCACTAAAAAAAAGGTTTGTGCTTATTTAAATAATTAATCCAAGGTCAAAATAGTCTTTACAATAGCAAAAATAATATGCAGCAAAACTATGAATTTAAAATTTTGTGATCAGGTCATGAGGTATTACTCATATTCTTAGACTATATGTGACAGTATTAGAAACTACTAAATATTCTTCAGAAAATGCGAAATAAACTCAGTGTAATACCTGTCATTAGGAACTCCATTCTTTAAATAAAATTATCATACTTTAAAGTGTGATGGAACAACAGTTACAACTTCTCCATCTGCTATTTTGCTTCTTCATGTTTCATGATCTTCTATATCACCCAGCCCTTTGAATCCTCCTTTTTACCATACCTCCACCCAAATACACTGCATTTCTTTGTTACACTACCCTCATCTTTTAACCATAATTTCAATCTCAACCCACATTCCAACCTCCTCCTCTATGGATTTCCCCAACCTCACACTCTCATGCTAAACCAGGAAGAGCAAACTGTAAGGGGATTTTTTCCACCTTGAAACTCTAACCATAGGATAGAACGTGGTGGTTGCCTCCTGTCACCTCCATGTTTTAGTCATATATTTCATATAAAGTACTCTTTCCCATCAAATCATGCTCTGACTTCCTTCTAAGCTCTTCCTTCCACTTCCAGTAGTACTTTTTGTCTCCAGGATGGCTTTTCATATGCACCTTTCATATACAAAGTGCGTTTTCAAAAGTCTTACCCCAAAATTGTCTTCTGTCTTTCCACATCTTTCCCCCAGACTAGTGTGAGCTTTTATGCCTATGAAAATGCCTGACTGGTAATGGGAAGCTTCTTCATTGTTCGTAAGTCTGTCCACTTCCATTCTTTCCCCCCATGACAAAGCTATTACTTTCCTCACTTGGTGTTATGGTGTTACACAGAGTGGCTATTTGTCACTTTTGTATTCCACGCCTTGCTTCTAAATCTCTGTTCCTTATTGATAGCTACAGTGGTGAGGATTATCTTTTTTTCTGCTTAGAAAATCCTATTATTTTTTGGTAATTGCTGGAAATGGCAGTTAAGAATAATAATTAAGCAGGACTTATTGATTGAGACATTTAGATGTCATCTTTTGCAGTTTATGTCCTCTAAAGTAGTTATAATAATAGGAAAGCATAGGCAGGAGATTACTTCTTCAATGGTTGTATTAGAAGAAATTCAGCAAAATTCTTGAATATTTTTTCTACTTTCAATGTTGTAGACATTGTCATCATACTTGCAAAGAGTGTGAAGAGAAACTGAGATCAAATGAGAAAGGAGGTTCAGTTCCTTCATCATCTTAGACCCAGGTAAGCAACCTTGAAATTTAAAATAAATTCTCATTTTGTTTTCTATGTTGAGTGATAATCTTTTAAACCTTTGAATAATATAGTGAAAATCATGGAATAAAATCTGTGGTTTGTAATTAAATTTGTTTCTCCATTTTTATCTTCCATACTTTTCACGCTAATTTTAAATCCCCCAATTCTGAGGAACTTCTACTTTAGCTGTAGCAAAGAATTGTTTATTCCCCTAATTGAAATCAATGTGGAATGGTTACTTCTTTGAAACAAATGCAACTCCTTTCAATTTCCAACTTTTTTACTTAAGAATCAAATAATTACAGATAATGTTGATATTTAAGAATACATCAAAATATTGAGAGCGTAGAAGCAGACACAGTATGCGGTGGGTTAGTCTGTCTATTTGGAGGGAGTAGAGGTTAATCTAGTGCTCTGGTTTGTCCAGAGCCTTTATAAGGGTGACGTAGGAGTGGTGCTAGTGCAGCTCCAACCTGGAGAGGGGAGAAGGCCCAGGTGATATTTTCACTTGAGAAAGTTCCCTCTGCACAAAAAGGAAAGTGTACAGGGTGGAAGGCAGGGAAATATTTAAAAGCACTTTCACTCTTTGTCTATGAAAAAAATGGGCCAGCAGCTGGGCTTTTAAAAGGCATTTTCACACATTCTGCTCATGATAAGCTGTGGCCTACATTTCTCACAGGGAGGAGAATGTGTGAACATGTTTGCAAATAGCTTGGCTGCCTGTGGGAGAGAAGAGCAGAGAGCCTGTTTGAAATCTGCCATGCAAGTTTGTTATGGCTTTAGCTGTAGCTTGGAATAAAATCCTGATGGGGAAATTGTTGGATTTAATCTCTTTGGCATACATAATGTCAGAACTGAAACAAGGATGTTGATAACATTCCCTGTCTTGCGCTGAAGACAATCTAGAATGAGGAGTATGCTACCAGAACCTGTTTACTTACCCAGAAGAGATATTTTGATGGATTTTTACTGTGTAACAATACATTATGGTAGTAAGGATTGTCTTGAAAGAAGCCATTTGAATAAACTCCTCGTTTTAATCAACTTCACGGCTGTTTGAGCATTTTATATATCAAGGGCTGCTCAGGCACTAGTAGAAACCACACTTTGGCTTAGGCTCACCTAATAGGGTTGCTGCCAACGTGGGCAGGTGCTTCCGCTGTGCCAGCTGTAGAGGTCATGAAGGGCTGTGACCTTCCACAATCACTCACTGCTCTAGCTGGGAGTCCAACCCATGAGGATAGGGGAAAAAAAAACCTCCAAACCTTTCTGAGGGTTAACTTGCTGCTGCCAGCACAAGGGAGGAAGTGGGTCAGGCTTAGATAATTGTGAATGAACAACGCTCTAAATCCATTAGCAGTTGTGAGCTTAATTAAGCTGCTGTATTACTGTGCTGATTAAGTGCTTTGGAAGATTTTCTCTTAAATAAATAAACATTGCCAGTCTCCTCACCTATTTCAAATAAGGACCCCAAAGCATATTTAATTCAGGATGGCCACTTAATAGCAATTAGTTGTGCAGTGGAATTAAATATTGATGGTGAGATTTACCTCCACTGCTTGTCAGAGCTGAGGTTTGCTGAACATGAAATCCAAACTTGTTTTGTTTTTCAACTTTTCCCCTTTTACAGCCTTCCCTGGTGAGCTGACAATAGTTTTTTCCCAGTGTATAAGTACCAGTTAACTTTTAAACAAATTCCAAATTGTCTCAAATACAAAGGAGTCTGGCAACTGTATGAAGTAAAGAATGTAGGATGCCACAGGCCCTACTGTTTGTTTTCCTTCTGCAGTGGGTCCTGGAATT
This sequence comes from Piaya cayana, assembly GCA_013389865.1. Taxonomy (NCBI): domain Eukaryota; kingdom Metazoa; phylum Chordata; class Aves; order Cuculiformes; family Coccyzidae; genus Piaya; species Piaya cayana. The sequence continues at coordinate 127,207 of WAAB01000850.1, forward strand.
CATGTTGTGTCCCCTGTTACAATTCACATGTTCATCAAAGACTTTGATTGCTGCACTTTTTATCAACCACTTAGGTCTTCTTGTTTGTCTTTTAAAAGGGCTAGGAAGCTTAGTCAGAAACATAGTCTGAATACAAATGTAAGACAAGTGTGTTTCTTTCCAATTTTTTTGACAGAAGAAAAAAATATTGAATTTGCCAGAAATTAGTTTTGATGGATAGGCTATAGAAACTTAGGAAAATAAATACTATAAGCATTGTGTTATCTTCTGTATTGTTAGAAATTGACAATAACCTCATAACCTCTTCCATGATTTAATAAAAACACTTAATTTATCATGCTGTCTTCTGAAAATGTACAGAGACCCTACTGAGTGCATCTCACCTCTGTCAATGCTAAGTATACACCACCAGCTCTGGCACTGCATAGGAGAACCACACAAGTAAATTTATATTCATGTTGTTGAGCCCAAAGGTTCTGTCTTATGCTCAGAAGCTATGCAGAGCTCTCAGAGAAATCACCAAGAAACTGTGTATTTCACATCAAACCCAAGGTGCCCCTCAGGTTAAAACCAGCTTTTTTCATTCCATTTACAGATGTGGTGAAGATGGTAAAAAGCTGAGTTCATGGATCAGCTTCATCTCTCAAGGCTTTGTTCTGTCCAGAAGAAATGACGTTTTGGTTTGCCACAAATCAGCTCATTTGAAGTAGTTGCATAATATTACATAGTCCTGCTCATAGGAAATACCTCTTTCTTGCAATACACTTTTGGGATTTTCCCCTTCTCTCTCTTCTCAGCGTGTTTTGGCTTATTATCCTCCCTTAAGTGCAGTTTAGCTCTTAGAGATGAAAAATTAAATTCTTCTATTGTACTTAGATGCTGGTGCATATATTGGCACCTTTTCCATGTCAAAATGAAACGTGGGCAAGGACGTTTACATGATTTTGCATAGTTAAGCAGCTATTCAGTCCCTGAGCTGGCTCCTTTTTTATGGATTGTTTTAAGAATGCTAGGTAGAATTTCATTTGGGTAGTGTCACACTGCTGAACCAACTTCTAATAGGGCATTTTTACATAAAAAGTCCCCTCTGTCAGGGATATCAAAAGCACATTCCATATTCATAGTCAACAAGAAGATGCAGTGCTTTGGAACAGTTTATGATCTGCACACAATCCAAGGCTAGATGTTGAGAAAAAAATAGGTGGCATATGGTCTCTACAAACAGCATGATGTACCAGCTTCCATGAAATATCAACAACGGACACTTCCACTAAACATAGTGGTGGTGTTCATGTGGAAAGCAAATGTGCAGCTACTGAAAAGTTTGGTCTTCACGGTCAGTTGATGAAACTCGTCTTCTGTGTGGTTTTGTTTGCTTCTATACGCATGCCTATAGTTCATACCCATCTTTTGAACCACCTTCTTTGGGCGTCTTTACCTGGGCACAAATTGATTGTGTAAGCAGGATATAGAGGATATAACAGTATAAAGTATCTATTAATTGGTTACCACACATAAAAGACAGGCAGCCACCATGCAAGAGGAGAAGGGTTGGATTAACTAGCCTCTCCGGGATCTTTTTCTTCAAGATTTTATACCTTTCCAAATTGGTGTTTGTCCTGTTGATTTCCTGAGCTATGAAGAACACCAGCCTCAACAGGGGTATTAGTTTTACATTTCGTACCTTTCCAGAGACTTTTTTCCACAGCTGTTGCTCAGCAGTCTCAGTAAAGGGTTCAGAGCTGTGCCGTATCAGAGCTGATGCTGGGGGAATATGCAGGTAACACCCTGGGGAGCCTTCAGCAGGGGCTACGGGGAGAGAAGTTACACAACCACAGAGCAGTCAACCTCCTTTGTGAAAATAATGTAATTGTCACAGGTATATTGTGATAGCCAGCAAAACTTGTATGGTAACATATCTTGGCTACTTTCCCTTCATCTGACATCTGCTGTTGAGATAACAGAGGCAAATGGTGCCAAGGTTAGTCGTGCCTGGGTTACCTGTGGCAAGCTGTTACATCTGTGGGATGCTGAGGAGACTGTCACACGGGACTGAGGACCTTTCATCTGAGACTCTCAGAGGTTGTTGTGGTTAGTGTTACCTCCTGAGGTTACAGCTCAGCTACTTAACGTTGCTATGTAATTTTGTTCAGGTTTCCTATTACATTGTAAATGTACTGTTATATAAAAATTAGTGTCCTCTTTTTTTTCTCTGACTTTTATTTCCTTACTTTGGAAGAGGCAACACTCTGATTAATTGTGTTCTTCTAAGTTCATAAGTTACTGTGATACTGTCTCCGAAAAAAAAGGGCTGTTTGTGAATCCAATTTAATTGAAGCTGAAGTTGAGTACATTGAATTCAGGGTTGACCTATTGAAAAAAACTGAAAGAATTGAGGTAATCAGTTACTTCCCTAATCTTTGTTTCAGTCTGGAATATAAGAGCAGATCTCCAGGAGGAAAAACAGTTAACCTTACAAAGAATCAAGCATTGTTTATACAGTGCTAAAACTTTACTTAGTATTTTCTTCTACTAGTAAGAAGATATACATTCCCTTTTAGCAGGAAGATGTTACAAAAAGGCTAAAAAAAATACAATGAACATACATAGCTTCCTACTAATCATTTTAATGTGAAACATAGAGATCATTCTCATCACCCAGACACTAGGTGAAGAGAATGGACTTGAACTGTGAGCTTAGGAATATCACATTAACCTCAAATGACTGCAATAGACTGCTTGTCTTTGGGGACTTTCCTGTTAGCTATTTGGAATCATATTACAAATACTGTATTTGATCCAAATTAAAAAAAAAAATCCCAAAACAAACCACAACAAAACCCCAAACCACAATGTTGTGTTTCAGAAAAGAAAGCAATGGTAGATTGAAAACAAAACACATTCATTTTTAAATCCTGACTTAGTAGCTGGACTTCAGGCAAGCCAGCAGGTCTGTAACTGTCTTTTAAAACTCGGAATGAAGGGGAGATGAAAGCTTACTCTCTGAGTTTTTATAAATCCTTATCAAAAGTAAGATTTGGGGCTTAATTTTTCTCATTTCAAGGATAAGTGCAAGTTTATGGTGGAATATCCTTTGTATCAGAAGATTGTGCAGTGTCTTTATCACACATCCTTCTTTGTTTACTGCAGCACCACAGTATGAAAGTAGCTCCTAGAAGACTCCTGCTTTTTAGTTTTGCCAAGCTATGCTCCAGCTAAACTGAGAACATTATGACTGTATGTTGAAACTATGTTTTACCATGTGTTGTCAGGAAGTTCTTAATTGCTCAGTCAAAAAAAACCCTAGCAAATAAGTATTGAAACAGCAATACATAACTATAAAAGTAACTAATATTCATTAGCATTAAAGACAACAGAAACAAAGGCTTTAATGTTTTGATTCTTTAACAGACATGATTTAAGAACTATAACATTTTCATCTATCTGAAGTAAATACTTACAAGTGACGTCCCTAAAAGATTATCATTCACTCTCCAGCAGCTCAGTCACTGCTGGATCCAAAAATCTGTTCACTTCTCACCACATCTTGTAACCTGAACAGTTACGTATTTCTGCTTTTGGTGTATTGCTTTATTTCAGTTAAATAAAAATGCTAATTGCTTCATTTTCCGTATTATTTGAGAAGAATAATATACTTGATGGTCTTATGAGCTAGAAATCTTTGCCTTGGCTAAGGTTGTTAATGTACAATAGCCCCTGGTATTCCCTGGTTCAGATTCTAATGCTCCTCAAAGATGCCTCAAAACTTCTGCCTGGTGCTGGTGTTTTATATCCAGTTCTTACCACACTTGAGAGTATGAACTCGAGGCATATCTGTGTCCAAACCTGCACTGGCTTAGCTGAATTAGTGCAAACCCATATGAACAGACCCAAAGTGAGAGCTTGAAATAGTAATAAGATGCAAATTGTCCTTTTATTACCTTGAGATTAAAATCCAAATATGTTTTGTTGATTTCTACAAATAATAGGTGACCAAGCAGCAAAAAAAGGAAAGCGTTATTTATAGTGCTAGTGTCACACTTGAGAGATCAGTGTGATAACTTGTTCTGGTTGCAAGTCAGAAAGATTGGGTTGCAAGCAAAGCCTTTCCACAATAGGTTTGGGGTGTGTATGACTGCCAAGGGACTGGGTGGGATGTGCATCCTGCAGCGTGCACATGTTGAAGTAGTTCCTCACCAAGGCCACCAAAAGAAGCACACGAAAATAAACACTGCTGTTGTTTCCAACAAACGGAGGACTAGCCAGGATTTTTTCTTGAGTCTAAAGAAGGCATGAAATTTATGGCTTCACTTTGTAGTAGTATCTATGATTTCTCCAGGGTTCCACAAATCTGCTTAACTTCCAATTGAGCTACTCAAATTACTTTTCACTTACGTTTTTCTTTCATGTAGAGATGTTCCGAACAGCTTTAGTAGGAACAAATCCCTGGAAAGGCCAGATTGTGCACTTACTGGGGATTCTAAACATGCCTGCTAGTTTAGGGAAAGACGAAAACTTTCACAACTGAGATTTTCAGTAAGGCTTCACCAGCTGTTGAAAAGCTGAGGTACATTTTCACAACCCTTCTCTGTATTCATGCATGTTGGTAACAACAGACTTGAGGATAATGCTATAAGTGCCTTCAAACTGCCTCTGCAACTGCCTTTTTTTTTTAAGAGTTTTAAGAAATGGCAAAAACAGTTAGCTTAAAGAGGTTTCTTTAGAAGCATTCATAGTTAAGCATTCAGAGCCATTACCTGGTGTTTGATTTAAGGTCTAACAGCTATTTTTCTTTAAATGTAGTTAACATTTTTAGGAATAAAAGAAAATTTACTTTCTTTTACAATAAATGTTGATTTAATTCACATTTTTTAACAACCATGTAAGTATGATGGGCCACAGGACAACTTCACTTCTTTTTTTAATGCGGCTGTCTTGTGGTTAGATCAGACTGTAAATATACCCAGCTGGAAATACAAACCATAACGTGAAGTTACATTCTTGCTGAGAGTTTTGAAAAGTAGTGAGGGACCTGTAATGTAGGAAAGCATCTGGCCTGGTTAATTAAGAAAAATTAGAGGTGTATTAGCTGGAGTCATGTAAAAATATAACAAGAGTCTGTCATTCTTTCTTCACACATTCACTGTTCTTACTAGTTCTTCATATCTAGACACATTGCTATTGGTGACAATAACCCTGCCATCAGCTCTAAGGAACTTGGATTCAGTTACAAATCCCTCAAAATCACTTAAGTGCACCATGAGTGAGCTGCTCATGGGTGGCTGCTATGAAATCATGAGACTGATAAATCCCCACTCTGAAAGAAGGTGGTACTAATGGTAGATGTGCAGGAAAAAGGAAAGAAGGGAGTGAACTCTCATGGCTATTTAGTGAATCAGAGGTTCAAAGCAGACATTGCCACAGCAAACTGTACATGACCCAACTTCGACAAAATACCAGTTTCCAATACCCTATTCAGTGAACAGCTATAATTGTGAACTCTTCTGTGTTTAATACTTATTAAAGATGTGATAGAAAGCCAAAGAATTTTTTAATTCTTTGATGTTAAACCCAACTTGTTCCTAAATACAAAAAAAGAGTCCTCTGAGAGATACTAACGAGATGCAACAGAATGACAGAATGAAAATCTTACATTCAGCCTAGAAAGACAACAGAGGTGGTCTCACTTCTCAGTGGAGTGTCCACACTGCAGGTGTTAACTCATACAGTCAGCTCCTGAAATGATCATTCCCTCACAACAATAAACAACTTTAGCATAAGCACGCGTTAAGATTGCTGAAATAAACAAAAGTTCGTAGAATCATAGAATCACCAGGTTGGAAGAGACCCACCAGATCATCAAGTCCAACCATTCCTATCAAACACTAAACCATGGCCCCTAGTGCCTTGTCCACCCGTGCCTTAAACACACCCAGGGAAGGTGACTCCCTGGGCAGCCTATTCCAGTGCCCATGACCCTTTCTGTGAAAAATTTCTTCCTAATGTCCAGCCTAAATCTCCCCTGGTGGAGCTTGAGGCCATTTCCTCTTCTCCTGCCCTCTGTCACTTGGGAGAAGAGGCCAGCTCCCTCCTCTCTACAACCTCCTTTCAGGCAGTTGTGGACAGCAATGAGGTCTCCTCTCAGACTCCTCCAGGCGAAACAACCCCAGCTCTCTCAGTCACTCCTCGTAAGACTTGTTCTCCAGCTCCTTCACCAGCTTCATAGCTCTTCTCTGGACTCGCTCCAGAGCCTTCAACATCCTTCTTGTGGTGAGGGGCCCAGAANGCAGTCCAGCCTGTTCAGATCCCTTTGCAGAGCCTCCCTACCCGCCGGCAGATCCACACTTCCACCCAGCTTAGTGTCATCTTCAAACTTGCTAAGGGTGCACTCAATGCCTTCATCCAGGTCATTGATAAAGACATTCAACAGGGCTGGACCCAGCACTGAGCCCTGGGGAACCCCACTATAAGTTGCGGTATCCTTGTTACTTAACTCGAGAAAATCCAGTATTATCCCAAATCCACCAACAGAAAGAAGTAATTTTATTGTCAAGCTTACTCGTAGGTGTTGCTGTTTCCTCAGTGCTATAAGCCTGCTCCAACGTTTTTTCACTTGGGAGACTTCTCATTCAACCAAAACTTTCACTCATTCAAAAGAAAAAAGCATTCCTTCCTTTTACAGATGGAAAACCACTACTATGGGAATCTGTTCCGGTTTTATCATCTAAATCTTCTGCCTCCTGTTACTTGGATAACTTGCAACTGATAAACTTCGTAAATATTTTCCTGAAAAATCTAATTGGCTTTGAATAGTACATTAAAACACACAGCGATTCCAGCAGACTGTCTTTTCCAAGTTCTCCCATCAGGGCCAAGAGAAGCATTCTTTGCAAGGTAAATTTCTGATACAACTTCAAGATTAGCACCTATTGACAAATTCCTTTTTTCTTAGAAGACCAGCTTTTCTGAAAACAGTCTTCCTGTTTTAAATATTATTTGGCTCTTTAAGTGTTCTTATCTTCCCCTCCTTTTTTCTCCTAATTTCAGCTGATTGCTCCATACCCACCCAAAATAACCTTCTCATTCATGCTTCTCTGCTGCTAGACCACTGCATTAATAAGATCTTTGAGAATTTTTAATCTTGGTAGGTCAGTTATTTTTCATCTCCAACAAGGATATGGGGAATGCTTTTATGCCATCACTTTTGTCGTGGTTATTCCTCACCTATAAATAAACCCCCCAAACAACCACAATGCTATGAAATGAAGTGAAACAGCACAGGTGAGCGTATGAGAACTCCTAATAGAAGGCAAGATTTTGATTTGAGACAGAGCAGGTGATGCAAACATTAGGAAATATGCTTCAGAAGTTTTGCTAATGTAGCTCCTTGCTTGCAGGTAATAATAAAGCAGCTTTCCACTGATGCAGATCTTTTCTCCATAAACATGGGCTTTTGTCATGACACACACAAACTGAGAAATAAGGCTAAATACACAAACCCTAATATTAAAAGTCAAGTTACCATTCAAACTTTTACCAAAGTCTGTCAGGTTTGACCTTCTGCACTTAAATACAGCTGGTTTTAAATATCTGCAGTTTTACTCAATCATTTTCATCTAAAATTACTACCTTCAGAGTCCTAGTGTGAGCAGGTCAGAATATCAGTTTAAAGATATAGTTGGCACCATGAAAACAGTTTTGAAAGTTAAGTATGCTTAACTTACGTGTGCAGCCAGGTTCCTCAGCCCTTTGTTTCTGAATAATTGAAACTATTTTTGCAAACATTAACCAAGCACGACAACCATTTGAGGTTTCTAGCATCTCTCTTTCAGACAAAGCAAAGCGAGAGATGAGTTCTACTGGTAACTTTTAATGCAAGTCTTGAAAATTGGAGAAGATTCTGATTTTCTTCCATTCCTAATACATGATTGCCTTTATTTACATATATTTTACCTTCTGATACACATTTATATTATTGCCCATTACCCTTTTCATTCTTTAACAACAGCACAAATGATTTATATTCATGACACCTCACAATAGCCTCACTTGCTATTTATGCAAATTTAAAAAAAAAATTAAGCCTAAATACTTTTTTTTCTTTAATCTTCTGCCAAGTCAGGAGTTTTTTCTCATTTATTTGTAGCTGTGCCTGGCAGGACACACCAAAACTACCAATACTTGCAACTAATCTAGATGAAGTTCAAGTAAGCTGACAGGAGATTATTTTCTTCAGTTCTTCATTTGGCTGTTATTCGTCCCAGGCATCTCCGTATTTATTTACTTTAACTAAAGAAGAGAAGAAAAAGTAGTCACATATTACTTAATGTAACTGCAAAAGTTTATCTTATACAGTACCAAAAAGCACTATCATTTGGAGTGGTGTGTGGGGAAAGTGTCAGCCACAGCACAACAACATCTAATTAAAGCTACTTTTGAATAAATGGAGAGAAGAGTTTGTTAATCATAACTCTTAACTGAATTAATAGTCACCTAAGAGGCCTACTGTGCTAATTCCAGCTCTACAGAATTTGTAATTACTTTGAAACAAATGTAACATGTGGATGAAACAAAGACAATTGGAGGAAACAGGCAAGGAATGTTACAATAAATAACATGACTACATAATCTAGTTAACGCACAATTGGATGGGTTCTGGACAGTTAAAAACACATTCAAAGACAAAGAGAAATCAGTAATCCCTACTAGGAAACTACTCAGCCATTATTATTTGGCAGCTTCCTTTCGTAGAGGAGTGAGTCAGAGGGAACAAAAAAACCCAAACAGGGTACTGGTCTTAACAGATTTATTCAGAAGCTTGTCATGCATAACTGAACAATGACCAGAAAGTGAAAAGATGGTCTCTTGAAAATAAGCTGCGATGCACTCCATAACTGACTGCCACCACTGACAAGGTAAAGGATGATGTACACGATGCAGTGTGTGCTGACACTAGTCAGGCACCTCTCTATAAATCTGTTTGCAAGATTTGCCCACTGCTTATTAATACCTGTCTGCAGTGGAATAGTGCAGAATGTATGGTCTTTGTTTCAGTGATATGTCAGCAAACTTGGCGTAACACACTGACAAATCTCTTTTAAGCAGACTGATACTGCAGTGAGGCACAATGAGAAGTTCCCACAAAGTACACTTTGATTTCCATCTCTATTAACCGTGGCAGCTGAGCAGGCTGTGCTTATTCCCTGAAAAACTGTCCAGTCCGGATCACCATGCAGATGCATGTACTTATATGCCTGCAATAAGTGGAGAAGGCACCAGCAGATAGAAAATAAGAGACTGCTTAAAACTGATTTAAACACAGATTGTTTTCCCTTATATCCTTGCAATAGAGAGCAGAAACCACCGCCTCCTATTTTCTAGTCTGGTTCCTATGATACAGAAGTAAAAGATGTGAACAAAGGGCTCAAGTTTCAGGAATAAGTATACAACAAATAACAGGTCCAGTGTGACACAGAAGCTAAAGCAGATCTTAGCACCCAACCATGAGTAGAATCCCTGAACTGTAGATATAAATGTACTTCCACTTGTAAAATCTTTCTGAACTTTTGTGTTCCTTCCTTACTCTTTTTCCCTAAAAACAGATACTCTTAAAAGTTTATTTACCAGTCTCATGCACTGCTCAGTGTAGTTTTATTCTCAAAGCCTGAGTATACTATCAAATGGAACACAGAAATAGAAGTAATATTTGATCAACATTTTATAGACCTCAAATAAATAAAAATAAAACAATGAATGCATATTCTCATTTCACAGCCACAAGATGTGCCATGGAATATGGCAATGTTTGCAGAATGCTGCTTAATATTTCTGTGCATCGTTTCAAGTGACATGTTTAGGCTTTCTATTTGTGGAGAAATACCTTGAAAACGAAATACTGCATAAACCAATATCAGCTGATGGAATTTAGAAGCAACCTGAAACTACAGTTTGAATAGTTTTTCAGTGTCTCACTTGGCGCAGTCACATGGTAAGAAAAAAAGGCTTTCATCCTTAAAATCAGCTTGAAATCATTACCCAATAACTGTTAATAATTTTCACTTTAAGACTAAAGAGATCTGACCAAAGACAGATTATCTGGAGAAAGCAATTCACAAGCAGGAAATACGCTGACACTCTCAAGCAACACCACTCCCAAGTGCACTATTACTGCTTCAGAACTGTTTGCATTAATAGACTTTTCTGTACTTACTATCATCTGTTAGGTCTGACAGGAGACCCCAGCTATTCCTAAAAATCTTGTTGCAACGAAATTGACAAGACTGGACACTGCATACAAACCCAGACACTACATTCAAGCTGACTATTCCAGAAGTGTGCTAAATAGTTAAGACATTCCTCTTGCTAATATCATTCTCACAGATGTCACGCTAAAGAAATACATTTTAGAACAAGCAATTATCAATTGCCTCCGTGTCTCCTTTTAAAAAAAAACTGATTCAGTCAAAAAGTTGACCCAATAGCATGTTATTCTCCAGGACACCGCATTGTTATTTTGCTATGTAAAGTTTTGGTTTTCACTGTGAAAACAAACCTCAATATTACTGCCAAATACTGTTTCCTTCCTTTGAGTATTAATGTAGAAAGTGAACCTCTACAAACAATGCTTCTATAGAAATACTCTTAATTCCACACAAAACAATTCATAAATACCAACCCCTTCAAAACCACCAACTATGTGCTCTATTTTGAGAGAACAATGCTATCTAAAACATTCACCCCCTTCCATAGCTAAAACTCTTCAGAATAGCTCTGACCTTAGAGAATTATTTGTTAAAAAAGGTTGCTCGATATATTCAATAAAGCAAAACTTAGGAGATTTTCAGTCTGGCACAAAGCAATATGCTGAAGAGAAATTACCATTTGCTACTGGAAGATCAATATTTTGAAAAAATAATTAATTTGAAATATAAAACTACAGACCACATCATATATGCAATACCTGCAGATACTGTAAAAATAAACTGCTTAAGGGGTAAGCAGAATTAAGCCATTTTTTACAGTATTGCAAATATTTGAATTTACTATGTATTTCTGTAAATCACTGTATTACCTTCTTTAGCTGGCTTTTCCTGTGAAAACCTGCTTGGAGTTTCTGCCTTTGGTGGTTTCATTACCTCATATGTTTCTCTGTGTTTATTCCTTAATTCCTCATATGTGATGCCTTTTTTTTTACGACTTTCTTCTGGATCTGGAGCAGGATCTGAAAATAAAACAAGCATCAAAATACTACAAACGGTGTCACACACCAAAGCTTGGCTACAACCTATTCTAATATGCCAGTTAATTACAGCTTAATCCCAAACAAAAAAAGAGTGTGACAGCTGCAATTCTAAACGCAGCTTAGAATGTAGTGGTCTTTAATTAATCCATTCCTTTTATCTTTTTCATTTAGTCAAATTTCTTTGGAAGATTGGCAGTTAACTCCTTTTCTTCATTTTATCCAATGGATATCCTAACAACCACATGGTAGCTGATGGATAAAATAGTTCTGATCACTCATGTAAAATTTATGCTAATCATGTATTTCATGTATTGATGATTTCTGAAGAGAAATCTGAGTGAAGCACCAGGGTTTGCATTCAGGCTTTAACTTCTGCTTTCAAAGAATTAGGACTACATCCATCATGCATCACCAGATGAATATTTTATCCTTTTATCTATATTCATAATGCACAATCTTAGTTCTGCAATTATGGTTCTACCGACTGCTGGTATTTGTGATGCTACATAACTAAAACAGATGAAGGGGCTTTCTTGTGAAATATAAACTTAAACATAAGGGACTTAAAGTATCCAAACTAATGCAAAGTATGAAATTCTGCATTTAACAGTAACTTCCTACTTTACGTACCAGAGACCTGAATTCAAAGTTGGGTGCTTCCCTTGCAATAGCTGAGGACAGAGCTCATACTGAAAGGAAAGTAAAAGATGCACAGAACGGTACCCGACAAAATATTTTGGTTCTCCATGAAAAAAGATCAGTTGATGCCAGACAGAACATTCAGCTCTCAGGAAGATTTAAATGTTTATCACATTATTAAAAAAATAGTTTAACGTCACTGAATTACAGTAGTATTCAGTTATAGTACCACCACTGGTGAAAACAAAAAAACTCAGAAAGGCTAGCAGACAAAGGATAGAGACTATGGTTTATATAATACAGTGAAAGGATGTTAGAGTCATGTTAATTTAAATCAAAAGAAACTTCAAGTCAGTCTGAGTTTTCTGCAGGTTTAGTTTCACAACAGATTAGACATTTGAAGTTAATTTACAATCTTTACTTGCAATCAGAGCTACAAAACATGAAAAAAATTATTTTACCATTAGAATACAAAATAACACATATGTTTATCTTCTGTGTAAAACTCTGCAAACTTCAGGCTGTTTCATTGAACAACACCATACTGTACCAGTTATGTTTGGATGATACAGAGTTTAGTAAGAGGAGAAGTTAAGAGAAAGGAGAGATTCACTGCACCACAAACTGCTAAATATTAAGACTAAACACACCTTGAACAGAGTAATCAGTAATTCCTGTAGGTGAAGATTCATTCAGGGAAGCACTGAATGGAACAGGCTCATAAGTTGAGAGTGCTCTATCTGTTGAACTATAATCATCTGAATAGCTAGAAGAAGGTGGAAATCCAGCTCTTGGAGAAGAGGATTCAGTAAATGACTGAGAAGGCATGTCTGAAAATTCAGACTTCCGACCGGAACGGCTAGAAAATAATACAATTAAATATTAAATACAGAAATACTAAAGATGGAACTATAAGATTAACTGTGCAAAATTCCAGAAAATACTCTTTTAAAATGGTTTAGTTTCCAACATTAATTATCATCTTAAAAAAATTAAAAGACTGGGGTGAGGGGTTTCTCCCCCCACTTTACATTGCAAAGATCTATATAGTCCCTTCCCCAACACTCTTCCTTTTCTTACAGAAACTTATCTTAGACATGAAAATCTACAGAACAGAAGACAAGAGACAAAGTATTTTGCACTTTGCAAGACAATAATAACAATCCCTTCCCATGGGGAGTCTTAAGACAGAAAAGACATCAGACAAAGACTGTGTGCCTGTCTACTATTTGATAGACAAAAGGTGTGCCTGTGTACCTAGTGACAGCATGAACTACAGTTATTTTTAAAGACCTTTTAGGAAGAATTTGCAATTTAAAACGCTTCATCATTAGAAACTGCTGTAAGTAATCCGTATCAAGTATCAAACACTAGAAGACTAGGAGAATGAACAGCTATCTTGGGGAAATCAAATTATGAAGGTTGATCAAGTTGCTGAATTAAGCAGAAACATTAACAGATTTTCTTTTAAGAAAGAGAGGTAATATAATATAAAGAATATTCTGGAAACTTATGCCATATATTCTAAAGCATTCACTACCTACTCAGCACAACCCTTCAAAGAACTACATACTATGTCTCTCTACCAAAAACACCACCACTTCTCTAATAATGTCTCTAGAGCATTTTTTTTTTACTTTAAATTTCTGCTTAGCTGTACTGTTAGTTTTGTATGAAAAACATTCACTATTAGTCTGTTTTATCCTTACAATAAACATATATTAAAAAAAACTATTAAAAACTATTTTATAGCCTCAATTATATCTTTAAAGTATATGCCAACACAGCTTTCAAGAGCTACCTAATCTTTAGCTCCCTACCTATTTTTAACTTAAAATCAGAAATACCAAAATATATTAATTAGTAGATGAATAATGAGCACAAACCCATAATGATTTCTGTTGCTGGCTTAAAAGAGCACCACGTACGGACAACAATGCAACTTAAATTAATTATTCAACCAACAAGGAAAAAAAAAATTTATCACTTCAGAAATAAAATTTTACAGATAAAGAATGGGCCATTAAAACTTGAAAAGACTCATTGGTGCAGCAGATGATGGCATTTAAACAGGTTCTCATACAGAGTAAGCAGTTAATCATGACAATTTCTTACTGAAGGGGGCGAAGAGACAAGCCCAGCTCCAATTCAGTGGAGTTTATACGGTATATACACACTATGTATAAGGTGGTAATTCCTAAAATTATGTTTGATGCCAAAAAAGAACATATTTTAGAACAAACATAAATCTTGCAGACAAGACTTATAAATCTGATTTTATAAAGTAAACAGGAATTTAATCAACTCCTTTATAAACATTAAAAAAATCTTAGCACATGCATAGCAGGACTACTACTCGCTATCCAAATACTATTCTCCCAGTTTTGAATCAAGAGTTTAAGTGAGGTATTCTGAAAGCAGTTTACAACTGAAAAACACTTGCGGTAGAAAACATTTTGGAACATAACAGGAAATAGTTTTTAAGAACCTGATGAGTTTCTCATATGTACAGTATAATGATGTTACAGATGTAAAGGATTTAAACAAACAGCACTAAGTTTGACCACCATGCTTCTTCCTGAACCGATATTGTTTACAGAGCTCTTTCCTTTGATAAACACTGAAATCATTTCCACCCACTTCCTACTTCAATCAAACTAAACTATGGGAAAAAATTCCAGAACATAACGCTATTTTATTTCAGTTAACCAAGTTTACTTTTAAACAAGGAGGCAACTTCTGCTGTCACACTACTGTAAGTAAATTCCATGGGAAAACAACAACTTAATTCATAAGGAATACATTTTGCTGGGTTAAATCACTGATCACTTTGAGTTGTATGAAGAGAGCTGAAAATGTATGTTTGATAGGTGGCCAGCTGGTACAGATACAGCTTCCTGAAGATGGTAGATTTAGAGCAACAGAGGAAAGAGGGAAGGTGGAGGTCTGAAGGTCTTTCAAAGATGCAAACATAGACTTGATCTGCTAGTGTTGACAATGTCCTATTTAAGAATAAATTTCAAGCTTAAGAGAGAATTTAATTCTTACTTATGTGAACTATGTCTTTGAGCTTGTCGTAGAACATCTCCTATTGGGGAATCCTTCAGTTTCTTAAACTTCTCAGAACAGATAGGCAAGTAGGATATCTTTCCAGCCATGTATCCACACACTCCAGCAACTTTTTAAGAAAGAAAGAAAAAAGATGGGTTTATATGTGGTATCATAACATTCAACATAGTTTAAAAATAATAATTACAAATAAATCACAAAGTATCTTGAATAAAGGAAAAAAAATTAGTTTAGATCTAAACAAAACCATGCAGTAATCATCTCTGTCTGCTTCTTTGCAGACAAAGGGTACTAAAAACAAATGCAACAGCTGAACAGAGACATAGAGCAATGATTTAGACACAGTATGAGCATCAGATGACTTCAGCTAGTATTTGATGACTGAAAGATGACCAAAAGAGGAAAAGAATTGCAATCAGGTTTTTTGCAAGACCCAGTAAAATAACTAGTTATCAAATATGATAAAACAGTCAGGAATAAAGAAAGGTAATAAATTTTGCTAATTTAATCCATTAGAACAATCAGATCCTGAGAAGGCTTTTCCTAGCATGAAGAGAAGTCTAAACAAACTTAGGATTAGGCTCCATATCTCCTGAAGAGGATTCTGCGATATTGTTGCCAGAGGACGCACAACTGAATTAGCTGAAACCCCACAACCTTTAGGCAAATACTTTCCATTTAGTGCACAAGATACTTTCATCTGCTACAGAAGATGTAAGAATAAATTACTATGATGGCTCTTTCTGGGGTTAAAATTGATGATTTCCATCAACCAGCTCCTTCAGATTTTATGAGTGGGTCAGAGTATGAAAGAACACAAGGGATTTAATGGCAATTAATATAAGTTTTGTTGTTGACTTTGTAGGAGGAAAGGGCTAGATCCTTCTTTCATGTGCAATAAGTATTTTCTAAAAACAAAGACTAAAGACTATCAATCATCTTCAAGTCAGGTAAGAGTTAATTACTAGTAACATTAATCCTCTGAGGTCCTCACACTGCAGATTAAATTTCCTGGGAATCAATATAAAAGTGGATTTTACCCTACCCTGCTGTAGTGTGACTGAAATTGTGATTTCTGTTTTATTGTCTGTATCTTCAAAAGGAGGCTAAAAATCCTTTTCCAAAGGAAAAAAAGAATAATGGCCACAACTATGAGTGATGTTTACAAATGAGAAATGTAAGGGTTTAGCTGCTTAGCAGGTGAAAAAAATTGGAAGACACCTCAAATCACTATAAATATACACAAAGGGGAAAGTTACAAGCCCTAAAAAGGAAAAATGGCCCAACGAGAATTAAAACTAAATACCTAGCAAAATAAAGCTAAGCATCAAAGGCAATTAATCTTTAGCATACACTACAAAGAAAAAGTGTACTTTTCTTGACACCTTCCAGTCAAAAAAAGCAGAAGTATCTCTCAGAGATGTTTCACCTGAAGAAATTATTGGTTAAACATTTGGTTTCTTTTATGACAGAAGTATCAGCCAGATGATGCCCATTTTCCAAGTTAGTACAGTAAATCAGAGTGTTGCTCTCTACTACTTCTGTATTAACTGTGAGATGATCAGAAATCAATGAGAGGCCACGCCCACTGCCAGCTAACATGAAGTGGGACATGTGGATCTTACCCTTCTTTCTTGAAGAATAGAGAACCAGTAGCTCTATGCTATGTTGAAGGGGACAGTGTCAGAGTAGTGCATCAATCATGATTAAATAAAAGTTCCATTAAATTGTCAGTGTGTCTAGAAGACTACTGAGAAAAGTTATGAGTAATTCCAATAAGCAGAAGAACAATCTGGAATCTGAAACTCCCCATCTAAGTAATTAAACACCTCTGAACTCCCATATAAAATCGAGAGACAAAGCAGGAAAAGATGCAAAAAAAGGACTCAACCACACTCATTAGGTATAAAAGACCAGTTACTGTAGTCAGGCATGGATACTCTTCCAAGTCAGAATCGAACAATCACAAGTGACACACACCGCTATTGTAATCAACAGATGCGGCAGCAATATGCTCAGATCAGTAACACCAGAAATGCAAGAACTGTCTTGAACTGTCTTACTACCGTTTAATATCAGCTAGCTATGGGCTAGCAGCAGTGCCTGGAATTGCATATGCTCTTCTTTCCTCATGGAGGAAAACAATCTAAACAAAAATGCAACTGCACTATTTCCATTAATCAGACTTCACTGCAGAAGGAATACGCAGTTAAATTATGAGACAGAATTAGGCCCTGTAACCTATGTCTCTGCCAATAGTTTTTCGGGCAATCCTGTAGCCAGTGGGCACCTCTGACCTAAACAATAAGAGGATGAAACAAAATCTACTAACTCAGGTCTTTTATACTCTAATTTTAAAAAGTCCCAGAAAAATCCCCATATTTAAAATGCACATAAATCACACTAAGTTTCCTACTGAAAAACAACCAAATTGCACACTTTACAGAAAATTCTTCTGGTATAGAATGCAAGTTCATATGCCCACCAACATACATCAAAAAGGACAAGCTAGAAGTATTTTGGCTTATAACCTTAACATCAAGATTAGTTCATATGGTCCAGCTGCTCCTTATTTTTCCCTTAATTTGAAAATTTAATTCTATTAAATACGAGGAATGTAGCCCTTAACTAGAGATGTGTAGGAGCTATCAGGGAAATGATTAATTCTATTAGAAATGCCTGTGTTACAACATTGTTTGGTGTTAAAAGAAAGCAAGTGGAATTTAGTATAAACAAATGGCAGCCCTAGCCTCTCACATTCATTTATCTGCTTAAACAACACTTCCTTCACCACTAATTGTGGGTTTTACCCTCTTCCCACTGAAGTAAACTAAGAGTAACTGCCTGTATCTGGGCAGATTGGCAAGATGGCAACTTCCTGTTTTACTGTCATGTATTACATTGAAAAGGTTAATTTATTAATTTACTTTTGATTATACTTAATCCAAATAATTCATGTGAAATGGCTGTTTTCCTACAATTGTAGATACATAATGTCCAGGAAAAAAAAGGCACTAAAATATCCTGAATGGGACAAGCAAGATGCATGAATAAAGACCTTCAAATTAGGAAGGGAGGGGTGAGCGTACTCTGGCAAAGTAATTTAAAGTAAGCTTGTACAGTATGTAAAATGCTTTTATCTTAACTTCTTGCATTACACCTGTCAAGCACATTTCAAGCCTTTCCATTTTATGGAAAGCCTTTAAACAAAACATGTCCAAAACATGGTGCACAAATTCAAATATGGTGAATAAACTAAATGCTCTACCACTCAACTTTGAATAGGTTCTTGCAGTATGAAACGTTCTAGTTAAGAAACATAGCTAAAAAGCTGTTGACCGATAGAATTAACAGCAGGAAGATAAAACTTATTTATTGGATATATTAGATCATGGACTCCTACCTTCAGGCACAGTTGTACCAATGTAAGCACAGATTCTGTGATTCTAAGATTCTCCACCTGGGACAGGGTAATCCTGGCTATACACACAAACAGACTGGGGGACAAGAGACTAGAGAGCAGCCCTGCAGAAAGAAATATGGGGTCTTGGGTTGATCAAAGTTGAAGAGAGTCACCAGTGCACCCTGGCAGCCAAGAGGCCCACTGTGCCCTGGGGTGCATCAAGCACATCATAGCCAGTTAGTCAAGGGAGGCAACTGTTCCAATATACACCGCTTTGGTGCCACCCCACCTCAAGTACCACATGCAGCTTGGGGTATCTCAATATAAGAAGAGCAACAAACTAAGACTGTGCCCAGAGGAGGGAGACCATGACAGTGGAAGGCCTCAAGGGCAAGAGATGTGGACAAAGTCACTTGGTTTGTTCATTTGGAGAAGACTGAGGGGGAACCTCATGACAGTCTACAACTTCAAGTGAAAGAGGAGGCACTGATCTACTCTCTCTGGTGAACAGCAATAGCACATGAAGAAATGCAATGAAACTGTGTCAGAGGAAGTTCAGATCGGACACTAGGAAAAGTTTCTTCACTGAGAGTGGTTGGTCACTGGAACAGGCTCCCCAGCAAAGCGGTCACACCACTAAGACTGTTGGAATTCAAGAATCATCTGGAGAATGCTCTTAGTCATATGGTTTAGTTTTAGGTAGTCCTGTCAGGAGTGGGACTCAACAGTCCTTATGGGTCCTTTCCAGCTTGAAATATTCTACGATTCTATAATTCTACAGAGTGCAGTCACTGTCAAGCAGCCAGCTAGTCTCACAGGAATGATCTCTGCGTAAGAGATTCCTCAACCTAAGGCATGAATACAAGCTGAATTTATACTTACATGCAACTTTGGTAAAAGAGCCAAATCTTGAGTTATCTTTTAGAACACCTGAAAATGAGGACCAAAGTAATTAGTACTAAGTTATTAAGAACTAAGCCAAAAAATATCAACTGAAACTGTTTCTAGGCTAGTTTGTAGTTATGTCTGCATGCAGCAGGTTACTATTTTACGCTGAATAAAATTAAAGAAAACCTAACATCAGAATTTTGAATAAATTATATAAAATTACAAGTATCTAAGAACTACTTCTTTAATGATATCAAGCATAAAATTTCTACACACTACAGAACATATTGTTCCATCATCACTGGGATATTGCATTTGTCAAACAACATAAGAAGAATATTAATTTTATACATAATTTTTGTTACTTCTTTAGTTTTAGGAACTGTAAGTCATGTAGCCAAAAAGTCTGAACTTCTTGTAATTACAAGTAGATTAGACATTATATTACTACAGTAACTGTATTAGCCACAGAAATAAAGTTAATCTGAATGAAGCCAAATTAATTCCAAGTATGTTTACACTTTACCTTTCCTAATTAAGAAACTAGTAGCAAGCATGCTCACTGCAGCCAAAGGAAAAGCTGTGGAGAAGAAGAAAAGCTTATTGAAATATGATTTTCAGTATTTTCAACCACATTTAACATGCAATAAAATGTGAGTTCCTGGGCCTTACTAAGCTCATTTGTGTAAGAAAATAATTGTATATATAAAATTAACAAACTGTATATGAATTATGAAACATTCTAAATTCCAGTTTTTAAGACCTACTACAAATTATACAGTATTGCTTAATAAGTCATCCTGTTTTCATTAAAATTCATGCTTACTAAAACACAAAAGCCAATGCTAGGATGAGATAAACCTCTAAGGACAAGACTCCAGGCCTAGTTACAACTGCTACATCATGAAGGTGCAGAACTTGAAACCAGAGAAGCATACGCAGTTCTTCAAGATGGAAGGCAAGTTACGTAGAGGCCAGTGCCTCCAAAAATTTTTGACAGCCAAAAGCCTTGATTTTGTTTTAACATAACAACTTTGTAAAAAGTCTAACTTATACAGAGATAAAAACTATATTAATTAAAATTAGGTAACATGTTTTATTCAATAGCAAATTAAAGAACAAGACAGGTTTTTCCTTAGCTTACAGATCACACTCCACAACTCGGGGTAAAGTCAGGAATGCAAAGATGACAGACAGGAGGCCAATTACTGCCTATCGCAATCAGTTCAATAGTTCATGTTGATTTTTATCACATCAAAAGAGTTCATGTGGCAGGAAGCATTTGAAGATGGCAAGAAATAAAAAGATTGCTTATTTCAAGCAATTATAATTATGATATTGTGAAGATTAATTTTGAAAGAATTTATTAAGACCACCATGTTTACAGAAAGTACAGTAACAGTGAAATAACACACCAGACAAAAGACTAAAGCTAACTACATTAAATATTTTTAATAATAAATAAAAAATATTATTAATAATTTAAATATGTTTCACATTTAACATTACATTTTAAGCAAGTCTGAAAATGTGGATGTTACAAAAAGGCTCAATAACTTCAACAAGGAGGGACATTTTTGCAACAGAACTATATGTTTATAGTGTTTTGATGCACGCAATCCGATAATTAGATCCATATCTGAATAAATTACATCTTTTAGAATTTAGACAGCACCATATTACGATATACTTTGCAAACTAACAGTTTAGTCTTTCAAAAATTCTGATGGGTCTAAACTAGCTTAGGAGTCCAATCAGCATTTTAGGGTAAATACTACTGGATGTCACTTTAAAAAAGTACTGGCTTCTTGGTTCATAAGCAAAATAACAATAACATTTGAAAAACAGAGAAGAAAACTTTGATGCTTTTAGAGATTGTAGACCCAGGTTTTCCAAAATTCTGTGTTCTAGACTTTGAGATATAGAATGGCAGTGAAGATTTTAAGCCAATTTGTAAGAGCACATCAGTCTAACTCTTGGAAGTTTGAAATTATTTATAGACCCAACACAAATATTCCAGATATCAAAGACAGGTTACACACTTCAGTGGAAACAGCTGCTAGTGTGTGAACATATAAATGACCTAAAATGATAACTGGAAATTAAGAGTAATATGTAAGTGGAAGTTGGGTTAATACATAAAAATTAATAACTATTCAAGTATAGAAAAAAAAAGCTGCTTAATAAATCAGAATATATCAATGTTCTTCACTGTTATGGGCAAAAAGTACTTTCTCTGTTTTAGGAATAGAATAAACCCTAGGAAAAGCAACGGATGATACATCAACAGCATATAAGAGTAATTAAGGATGGGAATATAATGTACCCTAGTCAAAATGGTTTTATGGAGAAAAAGTCATACCTATCTGGTTTGATTTTGCTAGTGAGATTAAAAGTGCAGGATAAAACTGTTAGAATTCATATTACACGATAATGTGATTAAAATTAGGAATGCCAGTAAAGCACGTATTAAACTGTATTATGAAATTACTAGCAACCATTTCTGAAATAAAAGCTGTCAACAGCAAATACTGCAAAGCAGAGAGGGTTTGCAAGAACTGGTAAAAATTGGCTACAGCTAAGGATTGGAATAAACAAACTGAAAATACACAAATTTATAGTAATATCTGTGATTAACAAAAACTGATCCAATAAGAAGGGAGAATGTCAGGGCAATCGCACAAGCAGCCCATAGGCCTGCAAAGGGGTATTCAAATAGTACTCAATGCGGTGAGTAGTAAAGCAGCACAATTAAATGAACACAGGAGACCTAGAAAGCTGTGACAGGCTTTAGGCTCCCCCAGCAAGGTAACAGTACAGTACAAAACTCCTGAAAAAAAAAATCTCTCAAATCCTGTTGTAGCTCCCTAAAGCAAAATTACTGAAGAAACTGATTCAGAGCTTCTCAATAATACCTTCAGGATGTTTCTTCAGACTCTGTATGATGGCAAACAGGGCAGTGAATTACGCTGCAAATCAAAAACTTGCAGCAGAACACCTCAAGAAGAAACAAAACCCTACCCTATTCTCTACCAGAAGACAGATTACCAATAATCCATAGCCAATTCTCACATTGCTAACAATGAACCTGACTCTTTCATTTACAAAAATACAAAGAAAATAGCTAGATTTTAGCAAACAAGCTAAAGGCTTACAGTTACTTGAATAAAAGTGGAAGAGGAGAGTGCCCAAGCAATGGGGAAAGATAAATTGTTAATTCAATATTACAATGCCTTGGAAGTTGCCCTTGAAAGTACTGGCTTTCAGGAGAAATTAGAGCCCCAGTGTGCTAATTTAGCAAATCATCTGCTATATTCTTCATCAGTCCTGGTTTCTGCGAAGCCATCTATAAGCATCCAGAGGAACCTACTAGCACGTGATAAAATAGTGGGTAACAATCGCATCAGTTGGTCAAATCTCTTGAACAGGTGTACAAAAAACAGGTATCCTTTCAACCTCTCGATTACAGAAACAATTATATCAGCTCCCAAACAAAGCTACCAGTTCTCAAGACTTTGTGGGGAAAAAAAAAAACAACACCCCAAACCCAAAACAAAACAGAAACCAAACAGCATAACCTTGATATCTCAAATAAATTAAGATGAGATAGATACAAAGTGTTCCGTGAAAGCAGTACAAGTTTGTTATTCCTGTATACTAGCTGTAATACAGAAATCAGTACTGACTGTAGAGTAATGCTTGACAATCTTAAGATTTTATTTGCAGGGAAAAAAGCCCAGACTCTGGTCATGCAGATACAGAAATTGTCTCTAAAAATTTGGCTATGTAACTACTTAAACACTGTTCGTTTTGTAAGTCTCCAGAAAGATAAAAGCAATGGATCTAAGCTAAACTATTTTAGTCTTGCATTCTATATGTAACAAGAATTGAAAATAAAAATGCAGTAATAACAAAAATATTCAGACACAAATAAATGAGATTCCATTAATTATACTTATTTTCAGACTTTTAATATGTGTTGATTAAAACCGTTAACGGATCTTGTCATAAAGCATAAAGCTTAAAAAATACGTTGCATCTCTTACAAAATTCTCATCCTGCAACCATTTAATAAACACGGACCAACAGTTACTGGGATGCAATTTTAGGCCACATGAAGCTGTTGTGACGTACAGACCCGGGTTCTCCTTCCCTGATGAATCAGATAACAGCAAAACGTAAGGCTGGAAGAAAAACAAAGCGAATTCACCAGCAAACTGAACTTACCTCTATATCGAGCACTCTCTTCAGCACATTCTTTGAGGAGTCTTCTTTCCTCCTCCGTCGGCACATAAGGTTTTGGTAATTCCCTCTTTTATTATGGAAATAAATTAGAAGAGAATGAGCCAAAGAAAAGCTGGGGGAAACGTTTCAACTTAAAAACTACGTTTCGCGCTTTGCAGAGCCTGTACTTTCACGCAGCTACATTTAAGGAACCTCTCGTCTATAAACGTCACGCGAAACGCATCGTTGTAAAAATCCACTATACGTGAGAGAGCAGAGAATATTTAGCGCTTGCTCAGCTCCCAACTCCGCCCGCTCCTTTTTGGCTTCAGAAAAGCCTGTTTCGGGCCACGCCACCGGCCTCGCGCCCCGGCGGGACCCAAGGCTCCTCCGACGCCCTTTAAGCCCCTCCACGGGCCGCGCCTCCCGACGGCGGCGGCGGCGGCAAGGCCCAGGCTCCCCGCCCGCCGGCCCCGGGGAGAAGCCCTCCCGCCCCTCAGCCCCGCGGGGGCGGCCAAGGGCGGTACCTCGGCTGGGTCGCCGCCGCCGGGGCCCTGCCCGGCCTCCATGACGAGGCGGGGGCAGCGCTCGCGGCCGCTGACCCGGAAGCCGACGTGATGCCCGCGTCACGCGCTGCCGTGCGCGTGCGCGTGTGCGTGCGCGTGGGTGGAGAGGGGAACGGGGTGAGTGGGCAGGAGGTCGCAGCCGCGGTTGGATAGCGCGCGCCCGTTAAGGGCCGGGGGTGGAGGGTCTGCTTGGGGTTTGAGGTGGGGAACACAGAAACACACACACGTATAGACAGATAGACACACACACATATACACGGAGACAAACACGGACATATGCATGGAGACGCAGGTGGAGACACACGGGCACACATACACACTTGGAGACAAACACACATGCAGACAGGCAGACACACATGGAGANCACACACATATACACGGAGACAAACACGGACATATGCATGGAGACGCAGGTGGAGACACACGGGCACACATACACACTTGGAGACAAACACACATGCAGACAGGCAGACACACATGGAGACACAGAGACACAGATAGGCAGACACACATGGAGACACAGACAGGAAGACACACATGTTAAGACAGATGCACAGACACAGGCAGAAACACACATACAGACAGACACACGTGGAGACAGGCAGACACAGGTGGAGACGCACACGTGGAGATAGACACACACAGACACATGCACACCTGACAGCACTGCCTGGCTCCCCAGGGGGCGAACACGGTGCTGCCCACCATATTCAGGACTGTGGTCAAGGGTTGGGTGTTTGTCCCCATGTGACTGAAAAACAAGTGTTATGAGGTGCATCTGAGGGACCTTGGGACTGTTTAGATTTGAGAGGAGGAGGCTGAGGGGAGACTTTATTGCTCTCTGCAACTACCTGAAAGGAGGTTGTAGAGAGGAGGGTGCTGGCCTCTTCTCCCAAGTGACAGGGGACAGGACAAGGGACAGTGTCCTCAAACTGTGCCAGGGGATGTTCAGACTAGATAGCAGAAAGAAAATTTTCACAGAAAGGGTCATTGGGCACTATAACAGGCTGCCCAGGGAGGTGGTTGAGTCCCCATCCCTGGAGGTAATTAAAAGATGAGTGGATGAGGTGTTCAGGGACATAGTTTATTGGCAGATGGGAATAGTTGGACTCGATGATCCAAGAGGTCTTTTCTGACCTAGTGATTCTATGATTTCACACTGGAGGAAGGGCAGTGGAAAGGGACTGTTTAGCAGTTGAGGCTTGGAGGGTTCATTTAGATCAAGACCTAATGTTTCCTTCCGGAGCTTTATCTTGTTTCCTGCCTGCCTAAACAATGCTGGTGTGTAATGTGTGTGAGAGCAGGCACTGCTTTGGGAGTGATGAGTACAGGCATGGCAAGGTTTGGTCTGTCGGTACACGTGTGATTATGGTTCAGTCTCAGAATTACCTGGCTGGCTCTGACCAATGAAAGCGGAAAGCTGTTGTCCATCTGTGCCTAAGTGGATCATCAGGTGTGTTGCCAAGAAGGATGTTAACTGGTTGCTGAAGACTCATGGCCAGAATTATCTAAAAATAAATGATGCCTATTCCCTATAAACCAGCTTATTTTAATTAAAACTAAGCAAGGACCTAGCGGATGACTGTCAGAAGTTGTAAATGGTAGAGGTTTGGTGAGTTGGGTTGTACTGCTGTGGGAGACAGGAGGATTCTCTGTGCTTGCTTCTGGCTATTGCTGTTGAAATGGCAGCATTAGTGGATACTTGGAGATTACCAGAAATCACAGAAAGCTGAGAGAAAAATAAAAAGATGTTTCTGACAATGCAATGTAGGCTGTGGGGGTTTATCTTGTAAACATTCAGTACTGTGGCTTGAATTCATCTATCCTGATCTGTTTCTACTTGCCTGGAATGCACCACTCCCTTTAAACCTTTCCTGGAGCAAACCATCATGTGTTCTCACTGGAATTCAAGTTAAGAGGTTTAAATTGCTACTGTCTGATGGTTGTAACAAAAAAGCCTATGCCTGAAGATGGGAGAGAGAAAGTTGTAGAGATTGAAGGTGTCTGAAATTAGGAGGGAGTGTGGAGGTGAGATATCTGAAATTATTAGACAATGGAACTCTAAGATGAACTCCATGAGCATGTGATCTGCCAAGTACGAATGTGCATGTGAAGTGTGTGTGAAGTAAAAGGCTTGGCTGCCTGGCATGGCTGGCTGCACCAAGAAAGTACCTCATGCTTCTTCACACAGCTTTCAGTATGTTCTAGGCAAAAAGTATAGTAGTTTATTAAAGCATGTGGTTTTGTAGGGGAAGATAGGTCCATGGACTTTCTCTACACATGGAACCTCAATGGGGAGGAAATGGAAATCATTCTCCTTCAGTGAAGAAAAGAATGACACTGAACCACTGATTTGACTCTGTTGTAAAATTAATAATTACACATTCAGTTTCCTCACTTCACTGTCCCCAGCTCACTTAGACTTCCAACTGGAAAAATAAATAAAAATCAAGCAGCAAACTGTTGAGTTTATCATCCTTTCAAAAATTATACCTATCATCGTTTGTTTGTGAGAAACTTGAAGGTACTGAAAAGTTTTACCAGCTCATATACTTCCACTGTTTTGGCTTAGAATTGCAGTTGTTGGGCCATAGTCAACACAGATAGTCGAGCATATCCACATCCTTTCCACTCTGTTCTCCATCCTCAAGCCTTTATTTGAAGTTCACTCATAGAAAGAAAGCTTATCAAGGATGCCCTTTTTGATAATTGTTCTACTTCCACCATTTTGTTTATACTCATGCCGTTATACTCATGCTATATTTCTTCCAACTATTGAGACTTGAGTCTAAAATTGGTGATGGTATGGACAAATCCTTCTGATACATTGCATAAAATCTTACCCTTGGGCAAGGCTTAAGGCTAGCTTTCTAACCCCTTCCTATAAATCTAAACTCTTGAACATTCCCTGTCTTTTCCTTTGTCAGGTGCTATTATCCAATATGAAAGGCTTTGTTTAAAAATCTGTGCACTAGAATAGTCCTTTAGAGATGACATGGTAACATCATTTTTTGGGGAGTTTTCAGCTGTTTGTTGTAATGACATTTTCAATGGTAGTTTGATATTTCTGTAACTGTTTTCTAATTGCTGGTTTTGTGTGTGTTTTTAAGCACACACAATCTACATAACTGGTAGATCACTTGCAAATAGGAATAGCATAGTTATGTATCTTTGCACTGTTTCAGGAGTCAAAAATATATATTTTTTAATGTATCGCAACTTACTTATCTGAAACTCTAAACTTTTTATCTGTTATGACTTAGTATCATTCAAGAGTGAGGAATATATGAGATTCAAAGTACTGCAACACTGAAACTTGATATTTAACCTTCAGAAATTTGAAACAATTTCATTTGAAGGAGACACCTCAAAGAAGGAAAAAGGAAAACTTTTGATCAGATTCTTTTAAAATGAAGTGATTACTCAGTGAGAAGGTGGTAGGTGAGAAAATTATATAGTTTCTAATTGTAGTACTCTGCAAAACACTGGTGAATATTCAGAACTCTTGAAGCTGGGGCTTAAGAATTACTGGGGTAAGTTGTGTGAAGACAGACCAGTGGTTTAAAAGCTTATATTTCAGATAACATTTATCTTCATCCCCTTGTTCAACAGTTAGTGACAGGTTTTACATAGATCCACTACAAATCAAGGACTTGACTGAGCAGATATGTATAGATATGCAATAGTGCGTAAGATGTAGCTGAAACAAGTAGCTGGAGTATCTGCTGTTCTGCTAAGAAAAGCCACCAAAACTTTGGAAGTTTATGTGCTTGAGTACATCGTTGGAATGGCGATTGTGGGTTTTTTGTGGGTTTTTTTTTCTGTTGCTATTGATTTTGGGGTTTTTTTGATTGGCACTGGACAATAGAGTTAAACACAACAGCTGAGAGCTTCTGATTCTTCAGTGGCTGCCAAGAGTTAACAGGACTGTGTTTAGAAAAATCGAGCTTTGCCTAATGAAGAAATAACAGCGATTCATACCAAAGAAGATCATTGTTGTAAGGACAACAAAGAATCAGTTATTTGCCTGAAGCATTGTGGCACATCAGAAAGAACAGAGTGGGTGTCTTTGTGGAGCCGGTGCTCAAAGCCTCAATTGGTAAGAACTTCGCCCACATAGATAATAATTACTGCTACTAATAGCTGGTACTGCAATGTACTTTGAAAATTACTTTATGTGTTAACTAATCCGTAGAGTTATTTTGTAAAGCGGGCAAGTAACAATCAGGAGGATCTGGGTTCTGAAAGTGGTGTGATTGTGCCCTGTAAAGTTCAGGTGCTCAGGGTTAAATACATGTGGTGCTGATTTTCACTGTCAGTGATGTTCAGCTACTCTTGTTTCAATTACATGGATGTATATGCATTTCCTGGAAAGACTAGGCTGAGTTCCTACCTTGGGATAACTTAAAAATCACAAGCAACTTGTGACATACTTTGCCTCAACCAATTGTCTGAAATGATGCACAACACCGGTAGCAATGAGTTCAGTTTTTCTTGTTAGGTGTTTTACTACTTAACATTTAGACTGTGTTACAGTTGCTAGAATGAAAAAAAAATAAATTTGCAACATTCTTAAATCTACAGGAGTTAACTTGCAATATTCTTCTTGGTTACCAGTATGTAACTATTTTCACCTTTCCTGCTTTCTTGTTGCTACTGTTTTGTGCTCTGTTGATATACATCTGTCTTGTGTGTGCAGTGCATGAACATGAGTAGTTAGGCATGAAGGGACCTTTTACATAAACCAGAATTGTACAAAGCACATGATAGAACTTGGAGCTTCTCTTAACAGAGATTGGCAACTGCTGTGCTGGAGCATTTATTGTTTGTAAAAAGTATACTTTTTACTCAGTTCTGGTTTTGTTGGGCATGCTTATTAAGAAGGCAGTACTTACAAGGCGGGCTGGTGCTTGACAGTTAAAAAAGGTTGACTTGGGGGTTGCTTTCATTATGCTTGACGTGTATCTCTTTCCTTTTGAGTCTGGGCATTTGGACACACTTCCTCAGAAATGTTACTTTCTAACGCCTTAAAATGTCAATGTTAGCACTGTTTCTTTTTTATTACACTCTGCTCCCAAATATATGCATTACTTACAAACACATTGTTGCATTCGGCCACCAGACCTGTTGTACTGGTGAAATCCTGGCCAGACCAGGCGCCAGACATTTTCTGAGGATGCTGCTGTGCGTGCTTTCACTACCTTACCTTTCCACGTGTCAGCTTCCATGAGCACAGACCTTCCTAGGACAACTGTGGGGAAGCCAAGTGAAGTTCCAGTGGTGAAAGCAGCTAGTGTTTTTTATCTGCTGTGCAGGGTGGATGGTCCCAGGACCAGAGCTGCAATGTTTCCACAGCTCACATGGCTCCAGCATTTGGCAGCCTAGCTCCATCAAGGTGGCACCTCCCATAGAGCAGGGGGACATGGCCCCTAGCCCCAGCGTGAACTCCCTGCAGCTTGGGACCTGCTGGGCTGCATCCAGCACTCAAAGCTCCAGCTTTGCCCCAGCCTCTGCCGTGGCTGAGGACTCTGGGGAAACAGCCCTATGGTTTATCAACCTAACATAGAATCATAGAATAGTTTGGGTGGGAAGGGACCTCAAAGATCACCCAGTTCCAACACCTCTGCCCTGGGCAGGGACATCCCACTGGATAAGTGGGATGCCCAAAGCCCCATCCAACCTGGCCTTGACCACCTCCAGGGATGGGGCAGCCACAGCTTTACTGGGCAACCTGTTCTAGTGTCTCACCACTCTCCTGGTGAAGAAATTCCTTCTTATGCCTAATCTAAACCTGCCCTTCTCCAGTTTATACCCATTCCTCCTTGTCCTATCACTACAAACCTTTGTAAATAGTTCCTTTCTAGCTTTCTTGTAGCCCCTTTCAGGTACTGGAAGGTTGTTATAAGACCTCCTTGGAGGCTTCTCTTCTCCAGGCTGAACAACCCCAACTTTCTCGGCCTGTCCTTGGATGGGAGGTGCTCCAGCCCTCTGATTACCTTTGTAGCCCTCCTCTGGACCCATTCCAACAGCTCCATCTCCTTATTATGTTGAGGATTCCAGAATTGGACACAATACTCCAGATGAGGTCTCACAAGAGAGGAAAAGAGGGGCAGAATCACCCCCCTCTACTTGCTGGATACACTTCTTTTGATACAGCCCAGAATATGGTTGGCCTTCTGGACTATGACCATGCATTCCTGGCTCATTTCAAGCTTCTCATCAACCAGCACCCCCTTCTCCGCAGGGCATCACATCATCCCCCGTTTTGTACTTGAAACCACAAATTGTCCCAACCCAGGTGTAGAACCTTGCACTTGGCTTTGTTGAATCTCATGAGATTCTCACAGGCCCACTTCTCCAGCTTGTCCAGGTCCTTCAGGATGACATTCTGTCCTTCTGGTGTGGCAACTGCCCCATTCAGCTGGTGTCACCTGCAAACTTGCAGAGGGTGCAGTTGATCTCACTGTCAATATAATTGATGAAGATACCTTGACATAAGGAAGAATTTCTTCACTATGAGAGTGCTGAGGCACTGGCACAGGTTGCCCCATCCCTGGAGGTGTTCAGGGTTAGGCTGGATGGGGCCTTGGACAGCCTGATCTGGTGGGAGGCGTCCCTGCCCATGTCAGGGGGTGTGGAACTGGATGATCATTGAGGTCCCTTCCAACCCAAACTATTCTACAATACTATACCGAGGTTGCTGCATCTGGAGCGGGTTATGGGGCTCCGCTTTCCTCATCCCCGCCCGGCAGCCCCAGCGCCTTCGAGCTCTCCCCGCGCTCCCTCCCGCCCGGCGCCGCTCCATGGCGCCCCTCCCGCAGGAAGCGTGCGGCCGCGGCCAATGGGCGGCTCCGCCCCTCCCGCCCCTGCCTTGCGATTGGCCGGTCGGGGGCGGGGCCCGGCGGCCGCGGCCAATGGGAGGCGGCGAGGGGGCGGCGCCGCATGAGTGCCGCGCTCCTGCCCCAGTGAGCGCCGGTTCCGGGCGGGGCGGTGCGCGCCAATGGGGAGGCGCGGGGGAGGCGGGACGAGCCGCGCCGTCGAGTTACCGGAGGGGGGGAGAGGAGGAGGCGGCGGGATAAAGCCGGAGGGGCATGTCGGTGGCGCGCGTCGCTCAGCGGCTCCCGCCCGAGGTGCCGCGAGGGGGGCTGTAGCCGCGAGAAGGCGGCGCTTCGCACCGGCGGGTGAGCGGCGGCACCGAGGCGGAGAGGGGAGGGAGGGGGCTCGGGACCGCCCGCCCCGACGGGGGGCGCCGCGCCGCTTTGTTTACGGCGGGGAGGAGCGGCCGCAGCCTCCCCCGCGTCGCCCCGGCCCGCGCGGCGATGGCGGCGCCGGGAATGGCGGGACGGGGCCGACAGGGCGGCTCGGAGCCGGGCTTTGTTCCCGGCCCCGCCCCAACGCGCCCGGGAATCCCGAGCGTCCGAGCGCCACCCGTGCGGGTGCGCCCTGCGGCCCGGGGGGCGCCGGGAGCTGCCGCGGGGATCGGAACGCTCGATCTCGCTGCCCCCCGGGCGGTACCGGCGGGGCTGGAAGCACCGCGGGGCAGAGGGAGCTTCCCCGCCCTCCGCTTTCGCGTTTGTGTTTCCAGTATTGTGATTAGGCGATAGTTTTCTTGACTGTACGAATCTTCAGCTCCGTGGCAGACGATTCGGTTCGTGTTCTAATCAGAAATCACTGGTCCAGCAGTCGGCATAACTCCAGATAAAATGCCCTGAAGAACCGCAGGGAAAACATAACTCCCGACCCCAAAATGCTTTGATGGTTGCTCCTACTGAATGAGTTGCGAAAGTAGTTTGCTAATACGGTTTTAAAAAGGCACAGAACAGCCTGAAGGTGATGTAGTGGGACTGTGACCTGGACTTCCTTTAGAATTACGATTCTGAAACGTGCCGTAGGAAGGAGATACGCAAAAGCAGAAGCCAAGTTCTTCTTTACTCTTCTGTGCGCTGCACGTCTCCTGAGCTCAGACTTCGTGCAGCGAGAAAGACTAACAAGGTAACCACCTTCATGTATCTGTAGCCCAGAAAGAGAAAGGTGTTAAGTTATTGAAGCAGTAGGTGAAGAGACACTCATCTGGGCAGGAACAAGCAATGTGGAGTGTGTATAGTGCTGTGATAAAGGAGGTGATCTGCTGGCTGTGTGTTGAGCAAAGAGTGAAATTAACTGTAGTCGGAAGTATTTTCTCGAAGTCTTGTTTTCTCGGTAGGCTGTTCCTGTTGCTGCTTCTATGGCGTTACTGTCGTGCTGAGGATGTGCCCTGAATACTTTAGAATCTCTGTGGAACATTGTTGAGCAAGTGCTGGGAAACCACACACTGATTCTTATCTTGTGACGGTATCGCAGGAAGGAAAAGAAGGAAACAAACCCCTTGGTAAAAACTGTTGCAGGTTTGTATGAGTGAAATATTTAAAGAGGAGAGTGACATTCTCTCTGTCAAAAGCTTCCTTTATCTGTGGTTTGAGAGGCCCTTAGTTAGTGGTACTTGATGGTGGTTATTTTCAGTAGACAACTGACTTCCCTGGGCAAATTGCTGCTGTGAATAGCTCCTTACTTATATTCAGAAATTGATTCTGTTAAAGCCCATGCTGACTTCTTTTCTGGAAGTGGTTTCCTTGGAGCAGAGTGCTGATATGTTGCTTTGGGATGTCACAGAAATTGTGTGTTGGCTGAACTTAATTTCAAAAGAAAAGTTGTTTAGTTCTTCTGTGGGGTTAGTTAAGGCAAAGGTGAAATATTGGGCTAATTCTGTTCCTGTTTGGCTGGCCTAGATGAACCAAAGCATGGTGATAGCTGGTTCTCATGTAATAGCAAGTACCTTTGAGGAGGGAAGTTTGAGGGTTGTAGGGCTGTAAGGCAAAAAGTAGGACTGTTCTGTTTTTCATCTGTATTAATGCTTTCCAGTGTCATCCTGCTAGGCCTCAACAGCTCCAGAGTGATCTTCACATGTCTTTCACTGTATTTGTCTTTAGTTTTAGGGGCTAAAATTAATTGATATGCTGGAAGTTTTTGCTAATACAGTTGAGAATACACTGTCTGTATTTACTTTTTCTAAGAACTTAAGATTATAGCCCCCTTCCTAGTGGCTATGTATCGAGGCAAACAACTTGTAAAACCATGTTCCACATCAGGAATTGTCTATTTTATATGTAGTTTTGTATTTCAGGGAGTTTTATCTTCCTCATCTTGTCTAGTGATGGTTACTTCATTATTGCACAAAGAACTAAATGGCAATTTTTTTTTTTGTTTGAATTCCTTAAATAGACATGCAGGCAAAGTTTACACTTTAGTGGATTTGCATAACGCAGAGCATGGGTATATAATACACTCCCTCTGGCTTAGAGAGCCATGAGCTTTTAGCAGTTTTTTTCCTATATTTAAGCCATAGCTTAACAGAAACCATATGTGTCATGCAAATAAGAACATGAGAGTAAGGTGCTATATGCAGATTTGAGTTATATGAATTACTGTGAGAAAGAGTAAGATAATGGTTCAGGGTGAGTCCGTTACTGTAGTTGCTGGCCTGCATTGCCTTACAGGTATGAAATGCAATGTTGGTTATCTGTCAGGGGGAGGGTAGCTGGCCTAGTATAAGGCAGAGTTGTGGTTTACCACTTTGTACAGCTTCTGCACACTCACACACGAACAACTTTGACCCTTTATGACTTTTGTATCTGCAATAATCCTCTCAGGAATGGCTATAGGCTGAAGAAGTAGTGTTGCAATGTTAGAAGGTTTTAAGATTCAGTGTTATTCTTGTCGGGTCTCACTCCAAATCCCAGTGAACTCCAGTAATAGATATTAACCAGACTGACTCAGCTAGGGTTGTTTCTGTCTTTTTCTTATTGATTAAAACAGCAGTTCTTTCTGGTAGTTGGCTCTCTTATCCTCAGTGTTTGACAGTTAATTCTTTAAGTATCTGTGTAGTGCCATATAGCTCTGTCTTTTCTAAGACCTATATTGTCCTTCCTTCCTTCCCCTCCCCCAAATCTATTATAATCCTTAATTCCCTCTGACATTAACATCTCCCGGGAAGAGTGACAGAATACAGTCTCAGACAGCAAGTGTCCAATACTGTCACTGGGAGATATCAGAAAGGAGTAAATCCCCTCAAGCTAGTTAAGCAACTGTGTCTGCTCTTGACATTGCTTCAGCTTTCAGGGATTTTTGTGTTTATCCCTAGGTTTTCCTAGTGATTTACTTTTGCATGCATAAACGGAAGAGGAGCAAATATTTTTTTTTAAAAAAGGAACTTCTAAAGTTGAGGTTGATGCTCTCTGAAAAAATCTTGGTGTTTGGTCTGATACAGTGGCCTAGTCCCCAGAAGTTGTTACTGTACGCCTTGGGGTTTTAATGGCTCGTTCTTTCCATGAGTGTTTTTGCACTTGTCAATGTAAGCAACGTGAATTTTTTTTTTTGCTGTTAGTGATAAAGGTAGATAAAGCTGATCTGCATTGAGTTTGCATAGAGCTCCTCCTGGGAGTACCTTTCTTCTGTTTCAGCTGCTGCTTTGAGAGGAGGTCTGTATGAGTGTGAGCGAACTGTACTTTTTCAGAGCTGGGACTGGGCTTTTTCAGAGCTCTTTTTCCACAGAGCCTGCAGCAGGAGACTTGGGACTATTGACTTAGATACTTTGCTGATGCTGCTGGTCACTTTGGAGTTAATAAAAAACCAAACCAATCTGTGTTTTGTCATCTTAATATTGGAAGACTGCTTCAGAATTAAGTAACTAATACTTGAGAGTATATGTAATTTGAGTGTTGCATAGTAATAGTAGTTGATGTCAGTGGCAGTTGCCAATGTTATTTTTCAGCTTAAATAGCAATTCTTTCTTTGTAATGTTTATGTTGCTTACCTTCATTGTATTTCTAGAAAGTAGTATAATTTTGCTAAACCAGATAAGCCAGACTCTTTTGTTTGGGTGAGATGTTTCCTGTTCACCTGGCCATCTGAAAATCTCATCATTGCTTTCTTTCATATATAAATTAGTCTTTGTAGCATGCATTGACCAGACTTGTATGAAATATTCCATAAAAAGCTCTAGTGGGACTTTATAGAGGTCTTTCAATGATCTGGTGGAAATATCTTGCCAGTAAACCATAAGATCTTGTTTTCTTTCCTCAGTTCTGTCAAGGTTTCTGCTTTGTCTTCATAAGCTACAGCTAATAACAAACAAAGAAAAATTGCTGCTAAGGTGTATTACATTAAATGGAAAGAGGAGCTGTAGATTAAAATGCAGCACTGAGAAATATCATTGTTGCCAACAGTCCCTGCACCTATCATAGCCAGGTCACGGTGGGGGCAACATTAAGTCTTACTCATGCAGGTAGGATTCAGGGAGCTCAAAGATACCCCTAGCAATGCATGAATAAGCCAGGGAAGAGCAGAAAGAATAACCAGGTATCATTTTTAGAGTCAAGAATATGCTGAAAAGATCCTTCTGAAAATAAGGGAAAGGCTTCCTGTGCAATATTCAACAATGCTTGTGTAGCCTTTCATGGAAGACTTACTGCTGTTCATCTTTCACTGCTTGTTTTTTTTTTTTTTGTAGTGGTCGCAAAGATGAGGATTTTGTGGGTTTTGCCAGCTCCATGCAGCTAAGTTTGTTTGTTTGGAGTGACTGAATATAATGTTGGATGTGTTTATAAAGCAAGAGCTGAAAGAGAGGGTGAAAACTACAAATACAGTTAGTTTGTTGTACTTGTTCCAAAAGATAAGGCTGTAGTAATTAGATGTGGGAGACTGTCAAAAGAGAATAAAAGAAGCATAATTAATTTTTAAAAAGTGAGGAATATCTATACTGTAAGACTTGATAATGTTATGATAAACCATATCTTGGGAATCACAGAATGGGTTGGGTTGGGTTGGAAGGGACCTTAAAGATAATCTAGTTCCAATGCACTAGATCAGGCTGCTCAAGGCCCCATCTAACCTGGCCTTGAACACTTTTAGGGATGGGGCATCCACAGCTTCTTTGGCCAACCTATTCCAGTGTCTCACCACCCTCATTGTTAAGAGTTTCTTCCTAATGTCTCATCTAAATCTACCCCTCCTCTAATTTAAAGCTTTCCCACCTTGTCTGTGCCCTTGTAAACGGCCCTTCCCAGTTTTCCCATAGGCTCCCTTCAGGTACTGGAAGGCCACTCAAAGGTCTCCCTGGAGCCTTCTCTCCTCCAGGCTAAACAATCCCAACTGTCTCAGCCTGTCATAGCAGAGGTGCTCCAGCCCTTTGATCATCTTCATGGCCCTCCTCTAGACCTGTTCCAACAGGTCCATATTCCCCTTATGTTGGGGGTTCCAGAACTGGACACAGTACTCAGAGTGGGGTCTCATGAGAGCAGAGCAGATGGGGAGAATCACCTCTCTCGACCTGCTGGCAGTGGTTCTTTTGATGCAGCCCAGGATGTGTTTTGCCTTCTGGGCTGTGAGTGTACTTTGCCAGCTCATGTTTGAAATTGATATCACAAAGATTGACTTTATTTCTCCAGTGACATTCCCTAATTTTGCAAAATGAAGAAGCATCTTTTGTAAATGCCATGCAACAAACAGGACTTGGAGTTAACAGTATAGAATCATAGAAACACCAGGCTGGAAGAGACCCATCGGATCATTGAGTCCAGCCGTTCCTATCAGACCTGGGCAAAGCCTGATTCTATCTCTAGAGAAGCTAGCATGAAAGACAGTCAGACTGAAGTGTTCCTAGGTATTTTTATTTGTCTTGTATGAGAATAGCCCTTATTGAAAGCACTTCTCTTCTTGTGCTGAATCAGAAAGAATTGTTAGGGTTGTGTCTGTGGAAGCTGAGCATTTTGACATTGCTGGAGTTTTCATGATCATAAATTGAACTAATTTAATCTGCCGATAGTGCTGATCGTGTTAAAAAAGATATCTGTAAGCAAAAATGGCAAGATTTTTAGCTCTGTGTACATAATCAAAAAAAGATGTTGTTTAAGAAGCTGAAGAACTACTGTCTTATGCACAGTCAGTACTAACTGACTTGTTTCTTTCCTGGGGTAGAGTGATGAGTAGTTGCTGGTGCCGTGATGGCTGGTGCTGTTGCATTGACTTGGGGAGCTCCTGGAAACCTCAGCTCAGCTCACAAAGGGAAAGGAAATGGGAGTCAGTGTTCCTGCTCTTGGGAAGAGTGCTGGTAAGGGCAGGTCTCCCTGACAACCTCACTCAGATATGGCAAATCTGTTTCCTGTAGACAGAGAGATCACGGAGATGCTACACCATTCCCTCTGTTCCTTCAGTTTAGATCTCGCCTCTGCCCTCTCTGTTTGAACCTACTTGGGTAGATGTTGCACTGAGGATCAGAGATGTTTCTTCAGATGGTGTAGATATGTGTGTGTGTGTGTGTTCACGTGCAGAATTAATAGGTGAATAACTGTAGAATAGCTGGTCTGGGTGGGAAGTTGTGGATAGCAAACATGGGAGCAGAAAGCTAGGTAGATACAAGCAGAAAATTAATAGAACAAGCTTTTAGAGGAGGAAACTGAGAATCTATACTTACCATTATACACATTTCTTTAACACTTTTGTATACCTTTGGATCTTTGCTGTACTAGGGAAAGAATGAACCTGATTTAAAATCATTTTAAGAACACTTCTTTTTACTGTACATCTTTATGAACTTTTGATATTATAGCCTGCTACTTAAAATCTGCAAAGAAGCCATCAGGTAGACAGAGATTATACTTTTATTATTGTAATGATGAGGGTGAGTTGTGTGTAACTGCTTTGATCCAGTTTGAAACTCAATCTTATCTCTTGGGAGGATGTAGAAAGACGGTACTTCATAGTGCATTTCATGATATGGTGTAGTGCAAGTTGTCCTCTTGACCTGACTAAACAGTTCTATTTTCAAGTATTTCCTAGTCCCTGTAATTTTATAGTAGCTTTTATTGCATGCTCCGTTAAAACCATGTCTAGTATATAAAAACCTTGCATGTAACTGTGTAGTTGAAAGGCATGAAGTTGTTACATGGCTTTAGCTAGAGGGATACAGGTGATGAAGTTCAAGAACTGGTGTATGTTAGTGATGTAAATCCTTGAAAGCTATTTTGAATTTAGCAGATGGCTATTTGAAAACTAGTATGCATTTGTTATGAGATGAGTAGGATGCATTGGAAAGAGAAGTCAATAGGGCTTTTATAATGTTTTATGCCTAGAAATGGGAAGAATGTTTCAACGCTTTTCTATTCATCTTATTGTCTTGTTGGAGAAGGCAGACTGGCCTCGTTGGGGCTTCTGTTAAAGTGAAACAAGTTCATATCTTGGCATGTGTAAATACAGACTCTGAACTCTTCAGGTTGAACGTTGTTGAAAAAAGAATGGATAGAGGTGGTCTGCAAGTAAAACAAAGTTCTCATTCCGATCTTGTCATTTCAAAAGCATTGTTGCATTTCAAAGCAGTTATTACTACTGCCTTTTAAGCGGTACTTGCCTCAGATTTTCAGAGGCCATAGAGTATTGCACTAGATTGGGATATATCAAATTAAGCATATTTTTCTGCAGCTGCTTAAGTAGATAAGAAATCTGCTAGCTGTTATATTTCAGCACTGTTTGGTCAGCGTATTTGAAGAACTACTAGCAATTTATATATAGCACCTGAGTTTAACTTCTATTGGAGTTGCTTTATGCGGAGGGAGCAGGGAAAGCAACTTCCTGCTTTATTCAAAGGAATAAACTGGGTTTTGTGTGTATTGTTTTGTTTTAATTTAAGTCTATTTACACTTTGGTACTGAATGTGCATAAAGTTAATGTTGATTCCTCCTGATGGTATAGACTAGCTAAAGAAAAACTGTTGTCATGTATTTTTTCCTCTTTATACAGGCACAGTAATAAAACCGGTTAGGAATTTTAATTTTTTGGTTTTTTGCACCTCTTAAGAAAGAGAACATTTTCAGTTTTAGCATTCTGATCACTTTTGCAGCCCAAGATAAAATCATTGCTGCTGTACTACAGCTTAGGAAACATTCCTCTAAATTAATGATCAGAAAACAGCATGGGTAAAGGTGGGAGACAGAGGGCATTAGCACCAAGGGAAGGTGCACCTGGGCATCATTCTGGCTTCTGAAAGCAGTGGATTTCTTGGGCTCTAGCATTTGTGAAAGCAGTTTTTATTAAGTGACTAACCTGAGAGACTTGAAAGGTCTTATACATGGATGGAAATATCCGCTGTGCTCTGGTAAAAACACAGTTTGAGTTCTGACATATTTCTAATACTCTGAAATGAGATTACAAAAGATTAAAAAGTTACAATAAAAATGTTAAAGAACAGGGAGATTTTGTGATGCTGGCCCAATGGTTGGGATTTGTGGTTCATGCACTTTTCTTAGTCCCTTTTCCTGCTAGCTAGAGAAAGGAAAATGTGAATATATATTTTAAAATTTGAGTTATCATGGTCACGTTATTACGTATTTGGTACCAAGCCTGCTCTGAAGTTTATCTTGCAAATCCTTCTCATCTACAAATGAGGATTGCATAGGAGACTCTTCAATTGAAGTTTGTCAGTTTGTAAAAGGAGGGCTGTTCATAAGAACTATGAAGAAAATGTTGAACCATTATAGCTAATGTAGTTCTCAGGTGCAGACGTTTGGCTGTATTCCAAACTTTTGGTAAGATCAAGATATGCTTCCTTTTCTTTTCCTGTGTTTTGCCTCAGATGATCTTGATCTGCCTCATGAGTGTTATCTCAGTTCTGCATTAGTTACCTGAACTGGTTTATTAGCAACTTTGTGTTATGATTTTTTAAATGATGTCTTAAAAACTAATAGAATATAGGCAAAGATTAATTATACCTTTGTAAAAGCAAGCATATAGTGTATTGAAGCCTGCATAGAGTTTATAGCATGGAAAACATTGCTTCTAGCAATTATTAAAAGCTATTAGCTTTCCCCCCCTTAAGTTTTCTGGGCCAGTAATTATAAAATGGCCCTAACTTACTGCATTGTGCATACCTTAAATGCAGTAACATTTCTTGCAACATTAGTTTTAATCTCCTTCCCTGAAGCTTTTGGAAGTAGTCTTCTGTACCACCTCTCCTACACTTAGCTAAGTGTGCTGGTTTTGAACATCTAATTGTTGCTCAAAAGGTAAAGTTGAGTTCAGTCTTGCATATTGGCTAATGTTATAGCAGTTACTCTGTGAACATAATACATCAACTTGCAAGTAATTGAGAGAATTTCTCTTTTTAAATACACCCCCAAAACAATTCATGTAATAAGTTGCTGTTACTTATCACCTGCTATATGCTGTTAATCAGACAAGTTTGAGGTTGGCTGGATTTTTAGGTGTGTTTTCCAATTCAGGATATTAAAGGAGTTGTGGATTTTTAGGTATGAAAAGTTTAGGGTAGCAGCAGTGTCCTTTGATTTTTTTTTTTTTTAACCCTATAGTAGTTAACCTCTGTTCTTGAACTTTATGTAATTTTGTCATGCTCTGCTTCTTAATTTTTCAGAAATCTTTCATAGGGGTTAATCCCAAACACTGAACCTCTTCATCTGAGATACCTTTGGCTCTGAACCTGATAAAGTATAATTACATTTTAACTTGAGTTGTAAGCTGCAGTTAGCACAAGAAGACCAATGAACTTCCCTCTAGCAATATGCTGTAGCTACTCTAAGTTTTGTTTTACGTCGTTGGAGACTTGACTTTACTGCTACCTTTACTGATATGTCTTTTTTCATGTAGTCAAACTTAATCTAATCAGACTGATTCTGTAGGGTAACTCAGGCTGCATTCAAATAAAGCTCTAGTTATACTTGAAGTTCTGGGCAGCAGCTGCAATTTTATTATTGCTCAGTATGTACCACTAAAAAACTTGAATACCTCAAGTGAGTTTCTGTGTGTCACTCACCTTTTGGGCTCCTTCCAAACACTGCCAGCTGAACTGAAACTTCAATATTTTGTGCTAAAGCTTGGACAGTTGAGTTAGTTTTCAGCTTAATATTCTTCCATTAAGCAGCTGAACTGTTGGGTAGTGTCTTGGAGGCTGGGGGGGGGGCAGAGATTGAGTCTGATGTGGTGGAGAATGGAGATGAATGACAAGCACAGACTGGTTTTGTAGATGTTTGCTCTGGACACAGTGAGAAGAGAAACTTCCAGATGGAAAGAATGGGTTATCTATCTGTGACTCTACATTTCATTTGAGAAAGTGAACTGAAATGTCAGCACGTGACACAGTGAATTTCTTTTCTATTCAGGTGTTCTTTTAATTGTAGGGGTAGTTATGTAGCATGTTTTTTGTTTACATAGTGCTGTTCACAGTTGGTGTAATGGGGTAGGTGTTAAAGGACAGCTGACCCATTCACTTCCGAACTGGAATGGATGTCGGGTTTTGCACAAGATGATTTAAACTACTTCTCCTTTGTGAACAGCGCAGTTCGCAAATGTAGGCAGAATGAAGTGCAGTATATTACTGCTGCGTAGCAAACAGTGTTTGCTTGCCTTAATTGACTAAAGAGGAAAAAAGTGATGCTGCTGTGATGCATTGTGCTGTCAAATGCACAAACTACAAAAAGAAGGTGATGTTTTATTAGAGTTATAATTTAGCAGGTAAAAATCTGTTAGGATTTTATCCATGTTTAAATGCTTCCCTTTTTTTTTGAGTCTTCAAAAAAATTTACTTACTTTTTCAAGGAATTACATAGCATGTTCCCAGTTTGTACATAAACATTAGCTTGCTTCATATTTGCAAAAGCAAATCTAATTTTCCTGCCTGTCTAAGTCCCACTTAAAAACTTTCTTTTACATCTTAAAAACTTCAGGATGTGGCTTATTTACCTTTAGATTGCACTTATTATGTGGGTCTCTTGTATTTTTGAAAACACTAATTAAGAAGTAGAGCAAACCGTACATGAAAATTGATGTTTGCTTGGTTCACACATCGCTAAAAGAAACTAGTCCAGTTGTGTTGCAACAGAGCACTGAAAGTCATGTTGAGTGTACAGATCTTTGTAGATACCTGCAGTTTTTTAGTCTGACTGAAAAAAAAATATTTTTTCTTCTTTATACAAGTTAGATGATGAGGAGCAGTGAATTGCCGCTGCAGGTTGAGACTCGAATTGTTAGAAGCAGTTAGAAGTGCTTGATCTGTCTCCAGGGTCAAATTAAAAATAGTAAAGTAGTGCTGTAGTTTGGCAGTACAGAAGAACAAAAACTCTGCTGCTTAGGCAAGTTGTGACAAGTATGCCAGTTGCACACAGACTTCTGTTGTGAAGTAATCTCCAGACATTCTCAAGGCTTTGTTAGGGAGGTACAGCTGAAGTACTGTTTGTTTCTTTTTCTGACCACATCCTCGTGCTAACCAAGCAGGGGAAAAAAAATAATCGGCAAAAATCAGAAAATAAATAAAAGGATTAATATGAAAAAGCTGATTCTTAATGACTTGCATCTGGGAGCAATTGTGTATATGATAGAGTATGTTTGTAATTAAAGTGCAACTAAAACTCTACTTAAAGAATGGATGTACATAACATGCTGACTTTGTGAAGCTAGATTTTATTTCAGTATCAATTCTTCTGTTTTTCATGGGGGGAAAAATCATTATGAATCATTAGTTTGTATGCAGAGCAACAGTTCTGAAGACATGTGTAACAGATTTCTCAATTAAAAAACCCCAGAATTTTACAACTTTTGGCAAATGGTGATGTTTCAATTGGGTGTCTAAGATTTGACTATGCTTTTTCTCTTTTTTTTTTTCCCCCCCAGCATTTTAGGCTTCTGTTGTCTGTACTGTGTTGGAGACCTTTTTCCAATATTTGACTACATTACCAGCTGACTTGTAGCTATTTACATCTTTGTCTACTCTCACATCTCTAAGCACACTTTGGACTTGGGGAGAAATGTCGTGATGGATCAATCCTACGTGTGATATGATAGCAGCACTCGTTGATTACCATGGCTTCTAAGTGGTAAGACCTTTTTCACAGTTCTGTCTTAAATGTTCATGCATCTATTTTTTTTCCTTTTTGCTTGGGTCTTTGTGATCTATACCATACTGTTAACAAACTTCGTACTATTTTAGATAGCAGTTATCTGAGTAGAAGGGTATCTGTACTGTGTTAAATCAAATTAGAACACTTGATTCAATGTGATGTGGTAACTGATCTTGGCCAAAAGTGAATGTTGATGAGGTTAAGAACAGGGCATTTGTCCTTCTGTCTTCCTGTCTGCAGCTCAGGGACTTCCTAAGCCAGATGTGGTGCATGTATGTTAATGATAATCAAACTGTACATTCTCTCAAGTAATTCCTGTATGTTCAATGATTCTCTCAAGTTGTCTTTTGTGCAATTCTGTGATTAATGCAAATCGGACTTTTCGGTGGTAATACAGCCCCAGGCAAGTGTCTGAGCTCTGTCCCCTTGTGGGAGACGCCAGGTAATGCAGATAATTAGTTAGGACCAGCACAATTCCATACATAGATGTCCTTTTCCTTACTGTTCTCAATGCAAGCATTTTATCAATAGCAAATAGATCCACGTTGTTGTCAAGCACAGGACAATTGTAGATAAAATGCTTCTGAGCTGAAATGGATATGGGTAGATCTAACTAATCCACCATCTAAACTGTCTTTCAAAAATGATGCAATGTACTGCTTCCCTATGGCCAAGTAATAACACTGACAGGCTGTGCTTCCTTTTGGCCTTTGAGAACACAGAGTATATTGGCAGGACAGGAAGAAAATATTGAAGTGTATTTTTGTGTGGTATTTTCTATGTGGAGTTTTGTA
The DNA here is from genome assembly GCA_013389865.1 of Piaya cayana. Taxonomy (NCBI): domain Eukaryota; kingdom Metazoa; phylum Chordata; class Aves; order Cuculiformes; family Coccyzidae; genus Piaya; species Piaya cayana. The sequence continues at coordinate 170,967 of WAAB01000850.1, forward strand.
TTCAGGACTTGTTGTATTTATTATGTATTGTATAATATTACATTATAGAATGTAATAGAATATTATATGTTGTATAATTAATTCTAATTATAAATAATTAGAATATTGTTCTATAATATTTTTAGCATAGCTTTTGATTTCCTTTATTGTATTGCCATATGTATTGGTTAAAGGAGAAGTATGCAGTAAAGTAGAATTTGAATATATTGTAAGTTCTGGCATTGGGTCATCTCCTGAGTATCATATCTCTGTTTTTTTGCCTGGCTTTCATTTCTGGTTACAGAACACTCTGACTTGCTTGACTGTCTTTTATTAGAATTTGATACTGTAATTATTTTGGTTTGATGTATGTATACTTTAAAAAGATAATGAAATTGTTGCTGCAGAAGTTTAGCTTGAACATCAATATGTTTATGTTGCTCAAGGAAGGCAAATACACTTGTTACCATTAGAGTAGGAATTTCTGATCAATCTTTGAAATGAAATGGGAAAAATGGAGGCAGATGGTTTGAGAACCTTAATATAATTTTTGGTGTTAGGTAGTTCTTTTATGGGTTGGTATCATGTTTTTCGCAGCTCATGTTTTTCCTTACTTTAAAAGGTGTTAATCATTATATATATTTCTATAGGCTTATTAGCAGACATGCTCCAGTGACAAACAGTGTTCAAGGTTGAATTGTGTATTTCCACATTGGAAAGAAGGCAAGAAGGCTGTTCAGTGCTGATTTAGTTTTTCAAATACATTTTAGTAATTGTTGTACAATCTATACTTGCAGCCAGATATTTAAAAAGCTATTGGATAGTAGGTTTTAAAAAAAACCAACAACCTTGGCAAGTGTGTTCTTTGGGATTGCATATATTTTCTGCCTTCACTATTAAAATCTATTGTGTTGTGTGTGGGCAATAAACATTTGGTTTTTTCCTCAGCAAAAGGTAAAGGCAAGTCTTCTGTCAGGGTGTATTTTCTTGTCAGAATGTAGACTGTCTTATTTCAAGTACTTTTCTTTCAGAAATACATGTGGGAAGGAAAAATAATATATAGGTGGAAATACGCGCCAGCTGTCCTTCTGTGTTACTAATTTACTCCCTGGAATTGATTCCCTGATCAGCAGACCTGGTTGCTTAAGGCTTTATCCAGTCAGGTCTCAAAAAGAAGATCGCATGACCTCTCTGGTTAACTGTCTGAAGTGTCAGTTATGCTGAAAAGCCTACTTCTGTCAGTAAGTGCAATTACTGAACAGTATTCAGAAGATGCAGTGTACCTGTTCATGTTCATGCATTATAAGTGTGTTTGTGGGTGTAGCACTTTAAATTTGGTAGTTATGGGTTTTTTTCCCCAGAATAATTAAGAGAGTCAAGAGGAGAAAAGTTCAGAGGTGTTTTTATTTTTGTTATAGTTTTGGGGTTTTTTTTGCCTCTCCTTAAATAGTCATGTAGGATTAAAGCAGGACCTAGTACAAACTAGCTTGCTCAGCAGTTTATTGGCATAGATGTCTGCATAAATTGTAAGATGCATATTGGAGAAAGACATGGAAACATTTAGGTTCTTTTTTATTACAATGTTTCTTTTAGGATGTTCTTGTGTTTTACCTAGTGCAATGGGCTTCACCATCTTAAAATAGCTGGGAGCACTTCTTTTCCCCTCCTGCTTCATTTGAACGTTAGTGCTCAGTGATGCCTGACTAAAGGTATGTTTCTGTTGGAGAGAGGTGTAGACTTGCAGAATACCTCACACTTGATGCCTCATGTTCAAGTCATGTGGAATATGTGAGAGACATCTGCAAGAACGCTGAAGATGAAAATACTGATAGGACACAGAAGAGGTACTTAATCTATAGAATGGGAAAGCTGTGTGTGCCAGACTAGGGTTAGAAGAACACCGTTGACTGTGTCTTGTAGGATTTAGCTGTGCCAGGGTTCTGGGGACTTTGTGCTGCTCGCATCTTGAAGGTCAGAGGGTTTTTTCTTTTGTAGCAGCTTCCAGTGTTCATAAAATTCCTGTTTTGAAAACTTTTGTGAAGCTTTCTCTTCTTAATCTTATTTTCTGTCATGGAGAAAAGCTATGTATATTTATAATGAATGGTCATTTTTAGTTGAATTGAGGTTTCTTTATGGCTATATTTTTTTAATTGTATATTAAACTTAATATACAAGGCATTATCACTGGTGTTCTTTAACACGTAAAATTTAATACATTTGGCCTTCAAAGAGTCTTGAACTATGTGGATTTTTTTAGAAGTCTGCTTATGCATCAGCAAGAAGAAAGTGGTGAAAAACTCTTGTCTACTAACTGATCTTGGTTAACTTTGTGGTGCTACAGTTCTGTTATTTATATACAGCTATCTGTATGCATATTTATTTTAAAACCTTATTTTTAACAATCTTTTTGGTCAGACAACTATTTTATTGTTGGTGGTAGAGATGTTGTTCCCCATGTGTAGCCAGAAACTGTTTGCTTGAGAAAAATTGGGTTGGAGAGGTGCTTGATTTAAAGGAAACAGCATCTTCTTTATCAAGATGTAGAGTAACTGCACAAGTTACAGTAAAGACTCTGTATTACAGTTTCAGTCTACGATATATAATGGAATAGAAACCAAGGAAGTGTTTAGGGAACTCGAAAATGCCTATCTCTTGGCTAGTAGCTAACAAAAACACTGCATGTCTTTATACAGAACAAGTACTTCAAAGACAGATACAGTGGTGAGTGGTTTTTTTGAGATTTGGGTAAAGCAGAAGTGATGCAGCTACTTTTGATATCTTCTATGTAGCTGCAGAGCTTTCCTGTGGAAATTCTCCAAGTTCCACTCCCTGTTGTGTTTCTGCCCAGCACGGCTTAACATATCCTGCCTCACTTGGCACTTACAGTGCACCACTGGCCATGGAGTTCTCACCTTTGCTGTCCTCCTTTGCTCCTCCTCAGAAACAACTCATGAAGTGCAGCAATGCTGATTCAGACAGTACAGTAACAACAGCTCAATAAAGTCTATGAGCCTTTGATTTGATTTAAAGGGTGTAAAGATTCAGCCTAAAATGTATAGCAGAGTCAAGAAAGCAACAAGTGTTGTGTGAGAGGAAGAGGGCCCTGTCTCTTTAAGGTCTGCTTAGCTAGTATTCTTAATTTTAGCTGCATTTCCTTGGCTTTTTTGTGTGAATGACAAAAGATAGACCTAGTGTAGACAAAATGACAGTTGTGATGCCTCTGTATTTCCATTTGTAGATAGTCTTGCTGGCTTGAAACAATTGTACTATAAGTTGACCTGTGTGTGTTAAAAATGTATGTTACGTTCTCTAGAGTTTTTTTCTTCCTTTTAAATGCACATTAACTTGAAAAGAATGGATGTTTTGAAAATTAGTTACTGAGAAATGAAAAGCAGTAATTTTTTTTGTGGTGTTCTCCTTAAGGAAGAAGTGATTCCAGCCTCTGAAACTTTTTCAAACAGAATCCTACTGTCTTTCACTGTGACAATTAAGTCTTTTATTATTAGTCTGTTTAAAAAGCCACAAGTGAGGAAGGGAGGATGGTCTTTAGTCTTTTTATTCAAATCAGACAACTGAAGTGTAATTTTTCCTTTAAATAAAGGAATTCTTACCTTCCTGGGTGATCAGTCAGATTTGTCCTTAAATTAAGATGATAGCTTCTTTCTGCTCTTCAAAGGCAGGCTTTTCTCTTGTTGCTCCTGACAGGAATAGGCTTAACCTTTCCTTCAAATAGGTATGATACAAGTGTCTTCGAAATACGAATAAGTTTTTTTTCTTTAATCTTCAGTGTATGCAAATTTCACATATGTCTTCTGACGTTAGAGATTTGGATAGTCCTTTCTAACCTGATGATTTACATTTAGATATTAGGAAGAAATATTTTACTCTGAGAGTGGTGAGGCGCTGGAACAGGTTGCCCAGAGAAATCATGGATGCATCCCTTCCCTGTTGGTTGTAGGATCATAAAATAGATGAGGCCTTGAGCCATCTGACCTAGTGAAGGTGTCCCTGCCCATGGCAGAGGTTGGAAATAGATGATCTTTAATGTCCTTTCCAACCCAACCCATTCTATGAATTGGTTTTTCTTATTTGCTAATAACTAAAAAATGCTGCATTTCAAACTTATTTTCTTTTCTCCCCTGCTTACTAGAAAAATATTTGGACCTTAATTTAGTACACCTAACTTAGTTGGACCTCTGTTTCATTTGAGGTATATTGTAACTTTTTTTTTTTTTTTTAAAGGAAGAGTAAATGAGATTTCATCCAACATCTTTCATTGAAAGCTAATATTTGCTCTTCTGTGCTCAGAGCCCTGAAACCAAAACTCTGCCAAACAAACCTAATTTACATCTCTTCTCTTTACTTTCCAGATATTATAAAAACTCAAATTCCCTGCTTTTTTTTTTTCCTTTCTCTTGAAATACTAGGGTTCTGCTATATTGGAACATCTATAGCATCGAAAAGATGGCTCTGTTTTCTATTAAACGGGAATGGCATTTTATGAACGTTTATGTACTAAAGCTACAAGACTGGGGTTCCTGTAGGCTTACATGGAGCCCAGCTGGGAGCATCCTTGGCTGCATCTGGTGATCTGGTTGTTGTTACTGATTTTCTTTTTTCCACTCCTTAGGACAAGAGACAATTGAGCATTAATTAAAAAAACCTGTTCAATGGAAAGATTATCCATAAACGTTCTATGTTTGCATACAGGAAAACCTTTACTTTTTTAGGGCTACAAAATTTACATAAAATATTTGCTCTAAATTAATAGCTGGCATTCATCTGATGTATTACTATGATAAGTTATACTTGGATCATGTATCATCTGATAACTAAGTTCCCGAAGTATCTTACTTTTCAACTTCCTTAAATTTAATATAATTATTACATGCCTGTAATAGGTGTGGAGGGCATCTTGATCTGGGCAGGAGTGAATTTGTTTACCTTCAATATAGGTACTAATTTTTCTGTAAATCATAATGTTGAAAACTTCAGCCCAGAGTATCCGGTACAACTATGTTTATTGTAAGGACTGATAGATTGGTCTGTTTTCTGTTTAAATCAAATGGCATAGTTATGGCAGCAGAATTTATTCTTTCTGGCTTTGTTCAGATTATCAAGAGGAAAAGCATTCAGGTTACTAATTTAAAAGAAGGGGCAGACATCTGTATTTTGCGGAAGAATTGGTGAGCTTTTGCTTTACACTGAAGAAATTCTTTCATTTAGGACTTAAAGTGTAAAATAATACTATTTAAGCTTATATTTCTACTAGAAAAGTCTTGTAACGCTTTAGAGATGATTATTTTGATCTTTGAGACAGAAGAGATAAGAAGGGATAAGTTTTAAAGTTATTGTCCCAACATACCTGCTGGCAAACTTACTTTACACCTGTATACTTTACAGATGATATTAGGTTAAGGAAGTAGATATATTAGTTTTAACTACCTATATTCTCTAGGTAAGAGTAACCTTCTGAAGTCCCACAGATAGCAGCTCTGCGTGAGGAAATAATGGATGTTCAGTAATCTGATTTAGCTACCCTTGTTCCTGAACAAAGATGTAACTCAAGAAAATGAAGTTTATTTCTTTTATGACTAATTTTAATATTAAACCTACCAATCGTTATCTCTAGTTGTGCATCCTTCTATGGCACTGTGGTTTTCTTGTTGGAAAGAGATCACACTGAAATTTTCTACAGGAGGAGTATGTTATATGAGGTTTAAAAATATAATACATTATTCCTTAGTTAATGTAAATCTTGTGATGCAAATGTATTTCATAATAACACTATATTATATTTACTGTTTCAGAATTTTAGTGTATGATTTGTATAACAGAGCATAGAGGATGTATGTCTAAACTAGTAGAGACTTGAGAATTGTAGAATCATAGAATCACCAGGTTGGAAGAGACCCACCGGACCATTGAGTCCAACCATTCCTATCAAACACTAAACCATGTCCCTCAGGACCTCATCTACCTGTGCCTTAAACACCTCTATGTCAGTCTATGTGAATGGACTCATGAATTTATCGCTGCTGTTTGTTTTGGTTTTTTTTTAAACTAGGCTGAGTATTAATTTCTACTTTGTTTTGCAGTGTAGATAAACTTTCTGTGAACTTGTTTCAAAAACTCTGTCCATTTTGCAAGGGAAGAGCTAAAATAGATTACAGTGGATGAATGCTGTGTAAACCAAGACAGAATTTATTTAATCTGGATGTCAGAGGATTTTAATTGGTATTGGAAACTGAGCTTGTCCACTGTAAAACTTTTACCAGTAAACTAGTATTAGGTCAGGCTTGGTAAGGGAAGCAGGATAAACTGGTGCTGTTTGTACTTTTGGGATTGGAATGAGGGTTGTTTTGAATAACAAACCGTTCCCTGGCCATCTGACTTATATGCTTTGGGGTTGATTTTAAAAGTTAGCCATTCAAACATGAGGAAATTCTTCTCTGGATGTGTACTTCAATGTAGTGCTAAAGAGTATTCTAGCAGAAACAGTGACAATGGCTGTGAAAATAACCAAAATATTTAAGAAATGTATGCTGAACCACTTCTGTTCTTCAGTAATTCTGGAGGTGTATGTCTGTGCTTGGTATCTGATTATTATTTAGTGTCTGTGTTCTGGCCTTCCTATAGGCAGACCTACCCTAACAGTTGGCAACCCTGTTCCTTATATTTCTGTTAGGCACTTAAAAAACTTTCTGTAAAGGTTTTCAGCTCTGGATTGGAAATTCAGTTTCATAGCGTTGTTGCTATTGTTGGTGTGACTTCATAGAATCATGGAGTGCTTTGTGTTCAAAGGGACCTTAAAGATAATCTAGTTCCAACCCACCTATGATAGGCAGGGACACCTTCCACTGGACCAGGCTGCTCAAGGCCTCATCCAACCTGGCCTTGAATGCTTCCAGGGATAAGGCATCCACAGCTTCCCTGGGCAACTTGTGCCAGTGTCACCAGCCTCATCATCAATAATTTCTTCCT
>WAAB01000853.1:5387-33638 GCA_013389865.1 Piaya cayana
CTCCAGAGCGTCAACATCCTTCTTGTGGTGAGAGGCCCAGAACTGCACACAGTATTCAAGGAGCGGTCTCACCAGTGCCGAGTACAGAGGGAGAATAACCTCCCTGGACCTGCTGGTCACACCGTTTCTGATACAGGCCAGGGTGCCATTGGCCTTCTTGGCCACCTGGGCACACTGCTGGCTCATGTTCAGTCAGCTGTCAACCAGCACCCCCAGGTCCTTCTCCTCTGAGATGTGAGCATGTTTGCCAAGATAATTTATCCATAATCAGTTATTCATAATCTGAATATCCTATTTGGGCCTCTCAGTACAAGGTGCTGAAGTGTGTCCAGAGAAGGGCAACAAAGCTGGTGAAGGGTCTGAAGCACAAGGGTTATGAGGAGTGGCTGAAGGACCTGAGGTTGTTCCGTCTGAAGAAGGCTAAGGAGAAACTTCAGAGCTCTGTGCAGCTCCTGGAAAGGAGGCTGGAGCCAGATAAGTGTTGGTCTCTTCTCCCAAGTAACAAGTGATAAGATAAGAAAAAATGGCCTCAAGTTGTGATATACTAGGTTTAGATTGGATATCTAGAAAAGTTTCTATACTGAAAGAGTGATGAAGCCCTGGAAGAGGCTGTCCAAGGCAGTGATGGAGTTACCATCCCTGGAGGGTTCAAAAACTTGTAGCCGTGACACTGTGGGAGCTGGTTTAGTGGGCACAGTGGTGTTGGGCTGACAGTTAGACTGGATGATATTGGTGTATTTTTCCAGTCTTAATGATTCTGTTATCTGTCTACAGAGCCCTTACATCTTCAAGGCCTGACTCTGGCTCTCCTGGTGAACTTAAGTATCTCCGTAGTACATGCCTCAGTTTTCCCACCTACCACACTACTCTCAGTTGAAACTGCAGTTAAACCTCATGCTTGTGAAATGCTTTTCAAGTGGTACTATTCCATTCCTTTATTTTGCGTATTCCTATAATGAAAGCTAAAATGTTTATCTGCCCGCTGGTGCACTTCAAGGACAAAAAATAAAATCTCACAGAGAAAACTGAACCTTAACACTGAATTTTCAAGTGAGGACTAAAATACATTACAGAATGATACTGAGGGTTTTATCTAAACATTAGTCACTAAATAGAGTTATGCAGAACAGGGCCTTCTGGCATGGTGCACTGTGTTTAATGTTGCATGAATTTACACAGTAGCTGTTCTGAGCAGTGAGGAAGGTATTGATGCAGAGCACCGTCTCCTATGAAAATGATTCTTGTGGGGTGATTTGTGGAAGCGTAAACAAAAGTTCAAAACCAGCACAATGTATCCAAAATCCAACAATTACTCAAACAGCAGCACAGCAGAAGGCACTCAGTGCTCCAGAGACAGCAGATGCCGTGCAGCCATAAGTTCAGTTTGGAGCTCAGTTGTACAGACTGTACAGTACTGTTTGAGAAAAAAACCACTCTGTTTTCTGTTTATAGGAAGAAGGCAGGGCTGTTCTCAACTGCTAGCTAATTGTCAAATATACACACATGAAAATGGTCCATCTCCTGATGAGGGATCAAGTTCTAGATGTTTTGGGCCACCCACATAATGATGGACTGTTAATACAAAAGAAACATTCACATGGAATTAAGAAAAGGGGCAAGAACAGCCTTTTCACTCACCGTGGTCTCCTGAAAGCAAAACCATACTGCTGACAAGCAAGGCCAACTGTTGGGGTGTAGACAATGGGCATGAATCTTTCAATGTCAGAGGTCAGCACTCGGTAAAACAGCTTCTCGTTCCTGTCTTGCAATGTCATAAGAACAATATACCTTAAAAATGAAATAAAACAGATATACATCAGTATTTATGGATTTTGACAGGCTCATAAAATGCAGTAGCTGAGTCACTAAGGATATACTCAGTTCTCCCAAGCCTGGCACTTCTCAGTGCCACATCATAAGCGGATACTTAGAGCAAATTTCCCAGAGGACCTGACCAGCTCCACCACCCTCAGAGGCAGCTCAAAAAGACTCAGTAGCACTGGAAGTCAGACACCTGCCTACCCTCAGGATTTTGGAATTTGCATTACAAACAAATGCAATAGAAAAGATCAAAAGTGACTTCAGGGCTATCTGGGAAAGAGAGGGACATGCTCTTTATTAATCACATCTATTATGCAATCTATAAGATTAAATTTGCATATCTGCAAAAATTAATAGGCAAATTTCAAAGCATTGCACATCATAGAATGATAGAATAGCAGAATAGTTTGGGTTGGAAGGGTCTTAAAGATCATCCAATTCAAACCCCCTGCTATGGGTAGGGACATCTTCCACTGGATCAGGTTGCTCAAAGCTCTCAAAGCTTCATCCAGCCTGGCCTTGAAGAGTGGATGAATTTGGCATCCATGACTTCTCTGGGCNAAAAAGACTCAGTAGCACTGGAAGTCAGACACCTGCCTACCCTCAGGATTTTGGAATTTGCATTACAAACAAATGCAATAGAAAAGGTAAAAAGTGACTTCAGGGCTATCTGGGAAAGAGAGGGACATGATCTTTATTAATGAAATCTATTATGCAATCTATAAGGTTAAATTTGCATATCTGCAAAAACTAATAGGCAAATTTCAAAGCATTGCACATCATAGAATGATAGAATAGCAGAATAGTTTGGGTTGGAAGGGCCTTAATGATCATCCAATTCAAACCCCCTGCTATGGGTAGGGACATCTTCCACTGGATCAGGTTGCTCAAAGCTCTCAAAGCTTCANACTTGGATGACCATAACTAACAGGTTGTCCAGAGAAGCTGTGGATGCCCCATCCCTGGAGATGTTCAAGGCCAGGTTGGATGAGGCTTTGAGCAACCTGATCCAGTCTTTAAGGTCGCTTCCAACCCAAACCATTTTACAATTCTATGATTCTATAACGATGAACTCTCTTTTGCGTTCAGTGCCAAGTCATGCAGTGTGGCTTCAAAAAGGGATGACACACTGCCCATCAGACACAATTTGCAAGATTGACACATGCATTTGTGACACTGAAAACCCAATGCAATGGAATTGCTCTACAGGGGAAGAGTCCTGCTGCCTCAGTCCTCAGATCAGTAATGACTGAGAAGGACGGAGATGTAAACCCTACCACTTGTCGCAACACAAGTTAAACACTATCTTTCATTAATAATCCTGATGAACAACAGTAGATGCAATGCAAGCTCAGGAACAGAAAGATTAGTGATTACACATAATTGTTTCTCGTTTATATTTTTTCCTACCAGTTGGCAGGTTCTTTCCGTTCTTCCACTCAGTATTTTAGTGAATGTGTTGATGAGAGAAGAAGTCTTATGAGGATCAACTGAGGGAACTGGGATTGTCTAGTCTGAAGAAGAGGAGGTTGAGGGTATACATTGCTCTCTACAGCTCTCTGAAAGGAGCTTTTAATAAGGTGGATGTTGATCTTTTTTTCCTGAGTAACAAGTGATAGGATGAGAGGAAATCTCCTCAAGTTGCATGAGGGGAGGTTTAGATTGGGTATTTTGAAATATTTCTTTACTGAAAGAGTGGTGAAGCATTGGAAGAGGCTGTCCAGAGCAGTGGCAGAGTCACCATCCCTGAAAGTGTTCAAAAATAAGTAGATGAGGCACTCTAGGACATGGATTAGTAGACATGGTGGTGTTGGGCTTCGTGATCACTCTACCCACAGCACTCCAGGGCAAGGACAGTCTTTTCACTAATTGCACACGAAGTAAAGGGAATTAACAGGAGAACACCACAGCCTTCCAGAACATGTTGGTAGAAGAAAGCAGTACCAGTGCTAATTTGAAACTGTGATGGCACATTAACTAAGGTGACAGTGCACAGGCTAGAACAAACACTCCTGTTGCTGGAGAATATGGAATGAAGTGAAAAAGTGACTCTGAAGGAAATCTGTGTGCCTTGAAACAGGATCCTCAGGTCTTCCCAAAGGCTTTAAATAATTAAAAATAAAGGGTGAGGGAGGAGGAAATAAGATGGTTTTTACGTACTTGTCTAGATCATTAGATTTGTTCTCATAGTTTTTCATAACACGGAGGACTTGAACATCTTGGCTCAAGAAGCAAGGAGGAAGGAGGCCATGAATTCCCAGCTGCAGCCTCTCTTGAAGGGTAAAAGCCATTCCCTAGGAAGAAAAGAAGGCATGTTCAAATGGCAGGATATGCACTATCAAATAGGATACCAAAATGAAAGCAAGCACCAGCATGAGGCCCTGGAGGTCCTGGAGGCAGTCCTTGGTGGCAGGGAGTGTGGGCAAGGACCACCCAGACCCTACAGTTTCTGGATTAGAAGTCCTTTGCACCAGCACAGCTTTGATGATTCACAGTCTTCCGTCATTTGAATCTGGTCGGTCTCTACACTGTATATAACCTTATAGTGTATGCATGCTTATAGTTTCTTTCACTTTATGTTCTTACATTCCTTACATAGCTCACACCTACAGGACCTACCAGTGGCCCTCCTGAAAGCCCAGCTCTCACAATACTTTTGAAATCACATACAGGTTTAGGTCTGGTTATTGAATTGTACACCCAACACATCAACTCATCATAGCACATCCAACTCCTCAGCTTCAGTTACTTCCTAGTTTTCCACAATACACAATATGTATTAGTGTCATATTACCAGCACAGAAGACAGATTTGACCTGTAGGATGCTTTCTCAGTGCCAAATCTTTTATGTTTATTCAAGGACCACATAGAATGGCGCAAGTCTTATTAAGTAGCTGACACTGGTCTGCAGCTGAAGCTTGAACGTGAGCATATGTGGGATATTCCTGCTCAGAACGGACAACTTCATCCTTCCAGGACAGAAGGTGGAGCATGTTCCGCTCCTATGCATGCAACGGCTGGGGCTCCAGACAGCCAGATGCAGCCTGCACTGGACTCAGCCCGATGAACAGGAATGATGAACGCATTCTGCAGTCTGGGAAGAAGATTATAATAGGCCTTAGTCCTTAATTAATAAGATTTCTGCTACACTGATAGCAGATTTGACAGCAGGATAGAACGAAACATTTTCAGAAGCATCTAGGGAGCTTAAATCCTAATGAAAACTCTACACATAATGAACCAACTGATTCAAATCTTAATGAATAACTGGCAGTAAAATATTAAAAATCAGTAATTATTGCACTATATCTACTCAAGCACACAGACAAATGTTTGAAAACGTCTTAATGAGTAGCTTTATGACTCTGTAGCTGTCAGATTGCTATTTTATTCCATGGATTTAGAGTTTCTCTATGACAAATAATTTTTAGTAATATGGCACAAGAAAAAGCTGAGGACACATCTTGATGAACTTGGTTTTGGCAGCCTTCCCTCACCTCCTGCTGCTTGTTCCTGTCCCAGTGCCATCCCAACAGTTGTGCCAGCACAAGCATGTGTGCAGTCACATGGTGAATTAGCAAGAGGAAGCACCTTGATTAAAAATAACCAGGTCATTTGAGCTCAGGGCAGCTCCCCTGGCTGCTGATTCACCACAGACAGCTACAGATGCTGGTAAGCCTGGGAACTGCCACTGGGGACACAGAGCCATGGGAATGTGTGCTAGAGCAAATTAAAAAGAATAGAAGTCCACATATATTGTAGAAAAGATATTCAGGACATCCAACAAGAAATGCAGTCTTTATCCTGCAAGCATTTTCATAGTTCTTTTCCTTATCAGGATAGAGCCAGGTACTTCCCTAGTCTTTCATGCAAGAACATAGAAGAGAGACATCATTCTTCTTTCAGCCAGCAGACAAAGAGTCAGCAGTTGCCTGGGAAGCAGGAGGTCAAGGTTTGCTGTCAAACCCTGAAAAAGCATCAAGGTCTCTGCGCTCATTGGTGAATGTTGTATCCAGGACATGGCTGGTTCTCTGAAGTGCCTGGAATTTCTGACCTAAATTTCCTTCCTGGACCTAAGAAGCCTACCCCCAAAATGAGTTTCATATCGGAACTGGTATGTTCCCACAAGATAAAGCTTGAGTTTCTGTGAGTCACTAGTTCTGAATTTAAAACCCCCAACATATTCTCATCAGAAAACCTGTAACCATCTGTATTCTTCAGGTTGGAGACTTCTGAAACACCAGATTAAGAACAACACGGGGCATCAGCTCTCTGTCACTATTTGTCTTTACACTGACAATATTGTATCATGGCTGGGAAGATACAACTACTGTGAAGGTCAATGTTTATCTGCAATGAATGGAAAATAAAAGATATGGTTTCAAACAATTTACTTCCTGTACCATAGAAGACAGATCACAGGAGACAGAAGTATTTGGCACTAAATACTCAGCTTGCTTGTCCACAGTGAGTCACATCACGGTTTGGCTGAGCAGCATCTCAGACCTGCTCACTCCATGCAATAGCAAAAAAAAGAACCACTGGTGGTTACTCTTCTAAAGGAGAAAGGGAGAGAAAAGGCAGAAATGCAGCATCCCTGGCATTGTTGCCCCAACCACTAAAAAACTTCTTGAAGTATTTTTTTTCAACAGGAAAAAAGGTCTTTCAGTTATTTTCTCCTCATTAAAATAGAAAAAAGCATCAATATCACACCTACTAGGGAGTGCACTGACATGATGAGGCGAACGGTTTTAAGCTGAAAGAGGGAAGATTTAGATAAGATATTAGAAAAAAAAATGGTGAGGAGGCACTGACTGGCATTGGTTGCCCAGAGAAATCATGGATGCCCCATCCCTACAGGTGTTCAAATACAGGTTGGATGAGGCTTTGAGCAACCTGATCCAGTGGGAGTTGTCCTTGCCTATGGCAGAGTGGGTGGAAATGGATGGGCTTCTATGTCCCTTCCAACCCAAACTGTTCTATGATTCTGTGATTCTATGACATCCAATACAAGAAAAAAAAACCCAAACCAAAACTGTATTTTAGCTCATTTCTATTCACAATAATTCTATGACACCTTACGGAAGCAGCTGTCTACATGGCCACTAGTAACCCCATTTTTTCACTTGCTAGTGGGATGGGCTCTGCCTGAAAGACATTTATAACCCAGCATGGCCTGGAGCATCCAGCTTCTCTTCACCCAGGGGCAGTATCAGAGACAGGATAGAATTACAGTTGCCATGAAGGTGAAGCACTGCACCTGGGGACTTGTTCTTCAGTCCCTCTGCGTGTTTTTTCTCCTTTTAGGAGGGACTCACAGGTGGAAAAAATGTTCAGTGGTGTGCTTTTCCCAAGTAACAAGCAATAGGATGAGAGCAAATACTTCAAGTTGCACCAGGGGAGTTTCAGATTAGATAGCAGGAAAATTTTCTTTCTTTACTGAAAGAGTGGTGAAGCACTGGAAGAGGCTGCCTGGGGAAGTGTTGGAGTCTCCATCCCTGAGGTATGCAAAGCACTTGTGGCCATGGGACTATGAGACATGGTTTAGTAGGCACAGTGGTGTTGGACTGATGGTTGGACTTGATGATCTTAGATATCTTTTCCTACCTTAATGATTCCATGATTCAATTATTCTATGAAATGTCTTGAAGTGGTATTGGGACTTAAGACCAAAAGGGGGCATGGTATTGTAGAGCAGTTTGTCTGTGTAACTTGGGCGGGGAGTGACATGCATGCACAAGTTAGGCACAGCTCTGCTTGGTGCTTATATTCAGGCTAGTTGACATCTGCATAGTGCCAGGAGTCTGGTCTTCTCCAATGCCTACCTACTGTTTCAAGACACAGCAAACTTGAGACTTGGGACTTGATTTTTTAGCAGTTTGTAGATCTATGCACATAAATGCATGTGTTTGGATTGTGAGAACGAATTAAACTGTTTGTTTAAACACAACCAAAGTTGTGCTGTTAACAGGGTGAGTATGGTCAGACTAGTACACTGTCATCTCTAGCTCACTGTGGTTTGCAATAATCATATCCAAACCAGCTACTGGAGTGACTGCAAACACATGTGATGTGGAACCTGCTGCCTTCACAACCAGTTAAATCTCCAAAACACTTTTAAGCACAGAGCTGGTCCATCACACAGTAGCTCTGTGTCAGGGCTGGAAGCAGAGAAGAAATTGCCTGGTCTGGCTTTGAAGGCTGCTCTCTGAAGTTTTTCAGAAGGTCTAGGAGCAGAACCCCTGGGTGAAGTGGTTATATTCACTGAAACAGCACAGCGTGAAATGAATTTGGAAACACATTCTGCCCTAGATGAAAAGCTGGAATTCAGTGATGTATTGCTATGTTTAAGATTAAAGCTTTTAGGCTTGGATTGGTTTTTTTTAAGACTGCCTGAAAGCTATATTGTACCACTCTTTTTTCTGGTCTTTAAAGGTCTAATGATTAGATGGTGAAGCCACATCCCTGCGGAGATAAAGCCAGGTGCTCCAATTCATTTTTAAATGTGTGGGAAATGAGTTGTCATGGAGAGGGCAAAGGCTATGTCACTACCCAAAAACAAAGGCAAAAATATCAGCTGACCACAAGGGTTCATGCTATGTAGGGGCTGAGTAAGAGGGGGTTGTTGCAAACAACCCTAAGTTCTTCCNCTCTTCTAAAGGAGAAAGGGAGAGAAAAGGCAGAAATGCAGCATCCCTGGCATTGTTGCCCCAACCACTAAAAAACTTCTTGAAGTATTTTTTTTCAACAGGAAAAAAGGTCTTTCAGTTATTTTCTCCTCATTAAAATAGAAAAAAGCATCAATATCACACCTACTAGGGAGTGCACTGACATGATGAGGCGAACGGTTTTAAGCTGAAAGAGGGAAGATTTAGATAAGATATTAGAAAAAAAAATGGTGAGGAGGCACTGACTGGCATTGGTTGCCCAGAGAAATCATGGATGCCCCATCCCTACAGGTGTTCAAATACAGGTTGGATGAGGCTTTGAGCAACCTGATCCAGTGGGAGTTGTCCTTGCCTATGGCAGAGTGGGTGGAAATGGATGGGCTTCTATGTCCCTTCCAACCCAAACTGTTCTATGATTCTGTGATTCTATGACATCCAATACAAGAAAAAAAAACCCAAACCAAAACTGTATTTTAGCTCATTTCTATTCACAATAATTCTATGACACCTTACGGAAGCAGCTGTCTACATGGCCACTAGTAACCCCATTTTTTCACTTGCTAGTGGGATGGGCTCTGCCTGAAAGACATTTATAACCCAGCATGGCCTGGAGCATCCAGCTTCTCTTCACCCAGGGGCAGTATCAGAGACAGGATAGAATTACAGTTGCCATGAAGGTGAAGCACTGCACCTGGGGACTTGTTCTTCAGTCCCTCTGCGTGTTTTTTCTCCTTTTAGGAGGGACTCACAGGTGGAAAAAATGTTCAGTGGTGTGCTTTTCCCAAGTAACAAGCAATAGGATGAGAGCAAATACTTCAAGTTGCACCAGGGGAGTTTCAGATTAGATAGCAGGAAAATTTTCTTTCTTTACTGAAAGAGTGGTGAAGCACTGGAAGAGGCTGCCTGGGGAAGTGTTGGAGTCTCCATCCCTGAGGTATGCAAAGCACTTGTGGCCATGGGACTATGAGACATGGTTTAGTAGGCACAGTGGTGTTGGACTGATGGTTGGACTTGATGATCTTAGATATCTTTTCCTACCTTAATGATTCCATGATTCAATTATTCTATGAAATGTCTTGAAGTGGTATTGGGACTTAAGACCAAAAGGGGGCATGGTATTGTAGAGCAGTTTGTCTGTGTAACTTGGGCGGGGAGTGACATGCATGCACAAGTTAGGCACAGCTCTGCTTGGTGCTTATATTCAGGCTAGTTGACATCTGCATAGTGCCAGGAGTCTGGTCTTCTCCAATGCCTACCTACTGTTTCAAGACACAGCAAACTTGAGACTTGGGACTTGATTTTTTAGCAGTTTGTAGATCTATGCACATAAATGCATGTGTTTGGATTGTGAGAACGGATTAAACTGTTTGTTTAAACACAACCAAAGTTGTGCTGTTAACAGGGTGAGTATGGTCAGACT
The DNA here is from genome assembly GCA_013389865.1 of Piaya cayana. NCBI lineage: Eukaryota > Metazoa > Chordata > Aves > Cuculiformes > Coccyzidae > Piaya > Piaya cayana. The sequence goes on from WAAB01000853.1 coordinate 15,298, forward strand.
AGTACACTGTCATCTCTAGCTCACTGTGGTTTGCAATAATCATATCCAAACCAGCTACTGGAGTGACTGCAAACACATGTGATGTGGAACCTGCTGCCTTCACAACCAGTTAAATCTCCAAAACACTTTTAAGCACAGAGCTGGTCCATCACACAGTAGCTCTGTGTCAGGGCTGGAAGCAGAGAAGAAATTGCCTGGTCTGGCTTTGAAGGCTGCTCTCTGAAGTTTTTCAGAAGGTCTAGGAGCAGAACCCCTGGGTGAAGTGGTTATATTCACTGAAACAGCACAGCGTGAAATGAATTTGGAAACACATTCTGCCCTAGATGAAAAGCTGGAATTCAGTGATGTATTGCTATGTTTAAGATTAAAGCTTTTAGGCTTGGATTGGTTTTTTTTAAGACTGCCTGAAAGCTATATTGTACCACTCTTTTTTCTGGTCTTTAAAGGTCTAATGATTAGATGGTGAAGCCACATCCCTGCGGAGATAAAGCCAGGTGCTCCAATTCATTTTTAAATGTGTGGGAAATGAGTTGTCATGGAGAGGGCAAAGGCTATGTCACTACCCAAAAACAAAGGCAAAAATATCAGCTGACCACAAGGGTTCATGCTATGTAGGGGCTGAGTAAGAGGGGGTTGTTGCAAACAACCCTAAGTTCTTCCATTTTCTTATCTCTGACAGCACCAAGTCTGCTATGTGGCAGCTCCCTCTTTGCAGCTCAAGCCCACAAAAGCCACTTATTTCAGGAGCCGAAGGGTGAAGCCAGTTCACAGATGACAATTAGTTTTACCACTGCCTGCGCTCTTCAGCAGTGAGAAGGGGTTGTTTCACTCAAGGACAGACAAAAGCAAGAGGGATGCAAGCACAGCTCAGCCTTTTAATTTACTCAGTATAGCTCACACTTCCGTAGCGGGGAGCAAAGACACAAAATGTAGTTCCTGGGTTATCAGGAAACTGTTGTTAAGGCAATGGGGGCTGAATTAGGCCTTACCTAATGTCAAACATGCAGAGTCCACTCCAGCTCAGACCATTTCCAGCTGCTGAGCATGTTTTGGGAGGAAAGCCTTGGCTTACTGCATAGAATCATGGAATTATTAAGGTTGGAAAAGACCCTTAAGAGCATCTAGTCCAACCATCAGTGTAGCACCACTGTGCCTACTAAGCCATGTCCAGCAGTGCCAGATCTACACATTTTTCGAACCCCTCTGAGGACTGTGACTTCACTACTTCGCTGGGTGGCCTCTTCTAGTGCATCACCACTTTCAGTAAAGAAATTTTTGCCAATATCCCATCTAAACCTCCCCTGATACAACTTGAGAATGTTTCTTCTTGTCTTTCCATCTCCTTGTGTGTGGGAGGGCTGTGTGGTGGCTGGGATGGCCAGACCAAGGGGTTAATGCAGCTTGTACAGCCCTGGGCCATTGCTCTCCATGACACTCTTCACAAGACTCCTTCTCAGGAACTTATACGCCTCTTGTTGGCATGGATGGACTGCCATAGGCTCTGTCCTGTGCTTTATCTTACCCTGTTAAAGCTGTAATGAAAATATTTTAGAGTCATAGAATCATAGAACAATTAAGGTTGGAAAAGTCCTCTAAGATCATCAAATCCAACTGTCGGTCCAACACCACTGTGCCTACTACACCATGTCACAAAATACCATGACTACATGTTTTTTTGAACATGCACTAATGTCTCTTTATGTAGGCATTTTAGGCTAGACATTAGGAAGAATTTCTTCACTATGAGAGTGGTGAGACACTGGAACAGGCTGCCAAGGGAAGTTGTGGATGTCCCATCCCTGGAGGTGTTTCAAATCCAGGCTGGATGGAGTCTTGGGTAACCTGTTCTAGTGGGATGTCCCTGCCAATGGCAGGAGGCTTGGAAACAGATGATCTTTAAGGTCCCTTCCAACCCTAACTATTCTATCATTCTATGATTATATATATAACAAAATACTTGGTAGTAAGCTGTAATGACAACATCAGGGATGGGGCATCCATGACTTCTCTGGGCAATGTGTACCAGTGCCTCACCACCCTCACAGGAAAAAAAAATTCTTCCTGACGTTTCATCTAAATCTCCCCCTTTTCAGCTAAAAACCTTGTCCTACTTTGCTCTCCCTTATAAAAAGCCCCTCCCCAGCTTTCCTGTAGGCCCCCTTCAAATAGTGGGAGGCTGCCTTTACTCCTCCTTTCAGCCTTCCAATGACTCAGGTTTTTGCTACAGCCAAAGGCATGGGCAGATTCCTGAGGCGAACCCCAAATTGCCAGCACCTATCAAAAATATCCCCCATTCCTGGAGGTGTTCAAGGCCAGGTCGGATGAGGCTTTGATCAACCTGATCCAGTGGAAAGTGTCCCTGTGCATGACAGGGAGTTTGGAACTGGATGATCTTTAAGGTCCCTTCAACACAAACCATCCTATGATTCTACATTCCTGGCATATAGATCCCAGTGGACTGGCTGTCCCAACTCCCAGGAGAATGAAGACATCCTGATGTCTTTGCTGCACGATTCTAGGCATCCTTGTGTAATTCCACGTTTCACACCTACCATACCACCAAACCTTTTTTATGCCAGATAGGGTTCGAGATTAGCTAGTTTGGGACAGAAATGAGAAGCTTGTAGTCCACACAGACATGTGGTTGGGGGATGCTATTTGTTCACCTCATGGGGTGGAGGAGCAGTGCAAAATCAGTTTCTGCAGGAGTTCTCCCAGCTCAAAACCCAGTATTTCTCACTGAGCATGGCAGTTCCTGTGATGCTGTAGACACACATTTCTCCCAGATATGATGTTTCCTGTAGACAGGAAGAATTCAGCATAATTTACAATGCTTGCATTCCTAAGTCTGGGAAAACTGGCTCTCATTCTCAATTCGGACAAGGAAATACGTCTGAAAACAAAGATCAAGGCGATTTTAAGGTTTAAATGTGATTCAAAATATTCAGAGAATAGAGTTCTAAAAGCCAGTTTTACAATGTCTGGAAACTTCTCCCACGCCATGTGAATCATGGTTGCATATAATTTGGGTTCAGTGCTACAGAGAGCACTAAATTCTTTTTGAATTTTCAGTAAATTACCTAAAATGAGGCTCACACACTTATTGCTTGCACACCAGCTGCACCACGCTGTGGGCTGAGAGGATGAGAGTGTCTGCAATTCGTACCTCATTTGCTATTGCCATTCCAGCAACTGAGGTTGCTCGGAGTGTAGGCTGGAGCTGGATTAGAGTTCATGGGTTATTGTTGATGGTTGTATTTGGTTGAACACCACTGAAAAGCACTGCTTAAAGCATAGGGCTAGATGTTTCACAAGAAGACATCTTGGGTAGGAGCTTAATCTGAACAAAACTGGTAGTAGTTATGTGACTGACACTATCAGAGCTGATTTCTCACTATACCATTCGCATGTACTTGTATGCATCTTCTACCAAAGCTCTCTAGAAAGGAACCACCAGCAGCAGCTTTTTGAGCAGTACCAGATACTCTCTGCTCATTCCTATCTAATCCAGGACAGGCAGGCTTGGCTTCTGAAGCACAGTTATGATAGATGCATACTGAGTTGCAACACGGAATCATGGAATCATTGAAGCTAGAAAAGAAATCTAAGATCATCCAGTCCAGTCACCAGCCCAACACCACCATACCTACTAAACCATGTCCTAAAGTGCTATGGCCACATGTGTTCTGAACACCTAGAGGGACTCCACCACTTCCCTGGGCAGCTTCTTCCAATGCTTTGCTGCTCATTCTGTAGAGTGATCATAATAAAAAAACTGATGATGTCAAGATTTATTTTGGATTAGTTACTCTCTCTGCAAGTGGAAGAGGGCACAGCAGTTGAAAGGAAAAGAGGCCAGGTGATGTGGCAGATTTGTGGGCCTGGATAAAGGTGTTCTCGAAACTAGAATGAATTGCAATGGCTTCTTTGTGAATTGGACTGGTTTCTTAGACAGACAGAGAGAAGTAAAAGAGGGTATAATATCCTAATATCCAATCTAAACCTTCCTTGGCTCCACATGAGCTCTACATCTCTCATTTTCTCTTGCCCTACCACTTTTTACTTGAGAGAAGAACCCAACCACTGCCTGGCTCCAGCCTCCTTTCAGGGAGCTTTGGAGAGCAATGAGGTCTCCCATCAGCCTCTTCTTCTCCAAATTAAATGATCCCAGGTCCCTCAGCTGCTCCTTGTAACCCCAGCGTTCCAGACCTTTCCCCAGCTCTGTTGCCCTTCTCCGGACACGCTCCATATGCCTGCATATGCATATGCCTGCTTCAGAACATTACAGGTCATACAATATGCTCTCAAAACATTCAGATACCCTCTCAAATGAAAGATTCTGGAGAAAGGCAGTGCTTTCCTTCAAAAATTAGGAATATGAGAAATAAAGAAGGTCCTAAATAGGAAGTCTGCCATCTCAATAAAACAAATATAATAGAAAAACCACAACTAAACTCTCCTCCAATTACATAACTGCCAGTATGCCAGTGTGTGTGTGTATATAATATATATACGCACACACACACTTATATGTATATATGTATCTGTAACACAAAAGTATGTCCTTTTCCAATCCTGCCTCCAGTCAGCCCTGAGATGATCTCTGTACCGACCTCAGGGGCTGTTCTTTTACTAAGCACATGTTTTGCTTAAATGTTGAGATCAGCCATCCAGCTGTCCCAAACTATAATCCTTTTGGCACCACCAGGAGAGGAGCTAGCCTACCATGACTACCCCCTGACCTGGCCCCTCGTCCTCCTCTAAACATCTTCCTTCCAACTTTTTCTTCCTTTTTAATGCAACGAGGAAAAAGGAAGATGCATGAAGTGCTCAAATATGTGAGATGTGACCTTTTGTGTCTGCAGCTCTCATCACCGCTGTGTGCATTCCCTGCTATCTCAGTCTATTTTCAACTTGATTTGAGCTGTCTCTGAATTATACACAGTTGAATGCACCACATTCAGCATGTTTGGCTCCGATACTGGAGCATCTGGACTGCAATTTGTACAATAACACAAATACAAAATGATACATCCTTTTTATCAAACTCTCCCCCTGCTTCAGACCTCTAAATATTCTTCCAATGATATAGTCCTTTTATTTTCCACTTTCTTTGACCTTCAAAATTTTAGCTCTATTTTTCCCTTATGGTGTGAGTAGAACTATGTCCAAATATTCCAGGTGACAAAATATCACTAATTTCACACAAAAACTTTAATTTTTATCACTTTCTCGAGACTAAGCTTAAGCACTTCCAGATTCAAAAGCACCCACTGCATTGGAATGATAGCTGCACTAGACTATAAATTAAATAATAAAGTTCCTGTGATTTTTCCAAACAAGTTTCAAAATGAAGACGCCCATCCTCCTCTTCCAACTGTTTTTAATCAAGTGCAGAATGAAACAAGTTATCCAAGTTCAGAAGGGAGAAAGAAAAGTACAGTCTGAGATTACATTTAAAAATTAAAACCCTTTTGATTCCAGTGGAATAGGGACTGTAGCAAGATGTTGCAAAATATTTATGCCGGTTTGCAACATGTGTGACTGCATGTTGGTCAAGACAGCTGAACTGTTACTTTTTGCTGGGAGCTCTAAATCACCCTTCAAGTGAATTAGGAAAAACGTGGTTCTGTTCTTGGTTCCATTAGATGATATAACTTAGAATGGAAACAATATTGTTCTTGGCATGGCTGCTGACTGTCCATCTCAGAACAATTACACCAGCCTCTCCCACTTAGACCAATACTGGCCAAGGCCAACGCAGCAGTTCCTTCCTCCAGCAGAACATCTATTCTTCTGTAACTGAAACAATTTGGCTAGATGATGCGAAGATGAAACGTGAGCGTAGTAAGGGTAACAAACACATCCTGGGCTGCTTGAGCACACCCTGTTATCCCCAAATAATTTGATATATGGAATATCAGGAAACAGCAAGAACAAAAGCATTGAGTATCCAGAGGAGGGTAACAAAGTTGGTGAAGGATCTGGAGTGTAAGTAAGTCTTACGAGGAGCAGCTGAGGGAACAGGGGCCATTTTGTTTGGAGAAGGGGAGATCTCATCACCCTCTACAACTACCTGAAAGGGATCTGGAACCAGGCAGGGGTCAGGCTCTTCTCCCTCGTAACAAGTGACAGGCTGAGAGGAAATTGCCTCAAGTTACAGCAGGGGAGGTTTAGATTGGATATTATGAAANGACAGGCTGAGTGGAAATTGCCTCAAGTTACACCAGGGGCAGTTTAGATTGGATATTACGAAAAAATTCTTTATGGAAAGAGTGGCAAAGTTTTGGAACAGGCTTTCCAGGGAAGTGGTGGACTAATCACCCCTGTAAGTGTTCAAAAATCATGTAGCCACAGCACTTCGAGACATGGTTTAGTAGGCACAGTGATGCTGGGCTGATAGTTGCAGTCAATGATCTTAGAGGTCTTTTCCAACCTTAATGATTCTATGATTGTTTCCACTCACCCACCTCTGTCTGTCAGGAAACACCAGAACATCAGAACTTCAAACCTGCCATTCTAAGATGGATTTTAACCTGATGATCCCTGCCTTGCTGAAAGAGCATGGTGCAGTGTAAGGAGCACTGGTGGCAGAGCCAGCCACAGTCTGCACAGACTGGGAAGGGTGGTAAGGCATGCATTTATTACCTGCTACCAAAGATCTGCATGCAGGACAAGATGCCCTTGGATTTTGTTTTTCTCAAAACCAGCTGAGGACTGGGCACATCTTTGGGAATAGGCTCCTAAAACTCAGGTTCCAGTCTCAGGTTTTGATTCTCCTCTGCCTGACACAGCAGTCATGCAACGACAGTAGAGTAAAGCAAATGTAAAATGATTTTGAACTTGCTCATAACTGAAGTCTTGGAGATTCAGAGCTGAAAAGCTAGATGGAAACCTTATTGTGACCTTTCAAAATATAACGGAGGCTTTAAGAAAGATGCAGAAAGACTTCTTACCAGGGCCTATAGTGACAGGTCAAGGGGTAATGGTTTTAAACTAAAATAAGGGAATTTCAGAGTAGATATAATGAAGAAATGTACTGTGAGGGTGATGAGCCACTAGAAAAGGTTCTCCAGAGAGGTTGTGGATGCCCCATCATTGGCAGTATTCAAGGCCAGGATGGATGGGGTTCCAAGCAACCAGAAGTCTCTCTGCCCATGAGCTGGACGAGGGAAAAATTAGCAGTTAGAGGGTTACACATTGTGCAGCTCTCCAATGTCATACAGTGGTCAGGGAGAAACCCATGGGATATGCCAGCCCACCTGGCAAGGCCAGGCACTACCCCATGAGCTGACTTTAGGAGTCACCTGTGCACTGACATTTCCAACCTCAACTGAATTTTCATTCCTAATGGAAATTTTGCTGCTTTATTTCAATACAGATATAGCTTGCTCGTTCAATCCCATCTCCCTCTCTCTCATGATTTTCTTACATAGAAAATACAAAGAAGTTACATGGAATAGCTGATAATTAATGCCCAATTATCCTCTGGAAGTCACTGTTTCCAGGAAGTATCATTCAGAGCTTCCCAGAAAGTCAGTGAACATTGTATATGGGCTGCAGTAGTCACACACTATCATTGTTATTTCCTCTGATGGCTTTCTGAAACAAGGTTTTTGTTTTTTTTTCTAGCCAGTATTAACTGTGAGCATGCCAGAAACTGAGGAAACAAATACTATCAGTGCCAAATCTGCAGGATGAACCTTACTGCTACTTCAACACACAAAAGAGAACACTCACCACTAATATTTGGTTATTTTCATGGTTATTAGTAATTTGGGTTACTTTCATGAAAATGTTCCGTGTACCTACTAAAAAGTTTGAAAAAAAACTCATCTTTGATAAAGGAGAACTTGCTTTCCTTCTCCATTCTTTTTGCAAAAGCAGAATCAAGAATCAAATCTATTCAGTCAAAACAAAAATGAAGATTTTCATTCATTGGAATAAAATAATATTATTCTAAAGGGGCTTGACTACACACACACACAAAAAAAAAAAAAATGAAGAATTTCATTCATTGGAATAAAATAAAATTATTCTAAAGGGGCTTGACCATAAAACCTTCATCCCAACAACAACCCCAAGACACTGGAAAAGGAAAAATGAAGAACACATAAAAATGGATCTAGACAAGTTACCTTACTGCTTAAGCAAAAACAAAGCTGTGGGGCTTCCTTCTGATAACAATAACTTGCAGAAAAACATATGCATACAGATTGCCAGGCAAGGAGAAAGAACCTTTAGGATTCCAAACTAAAACTATAGAATCAGGTCTTCTGCTTGTTACAGAACAGCCTGTCTTTCCTCAGTGAGCCAGTTCTTCCCTCCAGGTACTTTGCTCTAGTGGGAAGCTGTTTCAGCAGTGTGGTGGTGTAACTGGAGAGTTGCCTCCACTGCAGGGTTCCACTTCATTCACATAACTACAGGAGTTTTCTAGATTGACTGTTTGTTAGACAACCAAGTGTCTTACCTTCTAATTTTGAGACCTCCCCTGCAATTTCAAGTGCTCAAAGCGTCCCAGCATATTAAGAAGATGCACATGTGCTTGGCATTATTTTATTTTTTTGTTAATGAGAAAGACCAGAATCACTAGTTAGAATCACAGAATCATGGAATGGTTTGTGGTGGAAGGTACCTTAGAGATCATCCAATTCCAACTCCCTTGCCATAGGCAGGGATACCTTCTACTCGATCAGGTTGTTGAAAGTCTCATCTATCTGGTCTTGAACACCTCCAGGGATGGGACATCTATGACTTCTGGACAACTTGTTTCAGTGCCTCCCCACCTTCAAAGCGAATAATTTTGTACTAATATTTCATCTAAATCTCTCTTCTTATGGTTTATTAGGAGGTTAGTGTCCCTCGAAGAAGTACCTAAGAAAAAAATGGCACTTTGGGAAAGCCTCTACCAGCTGATGTCTTCTTTTTAACCATGAATAACAACAAAAAAATAAAATAAATACTTAACACACATTTCATATGGAGCTATGCAAACATACTTCTGCTTATTTTTTTGTTTTCGTTAAGAGGAAGAGGAAATAGTGATGTGCAGGTATGAAACTGTACCATGGACACAGATGCACTCTGTTAGTGTCGTTTTGTTAGTGACAGTTGGATTACTCAGAGCTTTCTTTAGAGCCTGGAGCAGAGCCAGACAGCGTCTATTGATGGATCCAAAGGTAGAGAAGTGCAGTGGAGGTCAGTCACCATAAGAAACCTTTCTGCTTCCACTTTCCACGTTGCTTGACAAAGTGGCTGATGGAAAGAGCTCTTTTCATCAATTACAATGAGATTCTTTCAGTCCCTTTCCTGTCTCAGCCTTATTGTCAGTCTCGTACACAGGCCTGTGCCGAGTTCTGCAATGAAGTCACCATAGAAATAACATGGCGAGCATGTCCTGACCTCCCAACTGCATCTTGTTGTCCTGAAATAAATTTGAGCTGTTGTTACGCTGCCTCTGATTTAATAATTGGCTTTTGGGAGACAATCAAATGCCTCAAATGAAATCTTTTTGGGGCTCAAATCCTATCCCTATTGTAGCCTATGGGAATGTTGCCATCAGACTTTAATGAGACAACAATTTGGCCATTAATCCATGAAACTTTGCGATTGTAGTTCACATTGCACTCCCATTTAGGACCCTGTTGTTCACTTCTCTCTAAACCAGCTTGTTTTCACTGTCAAGAGAATTGCTGAGAATAGAGAGGAATCCAAGCAACAAATTCAAGAATGGCAGGCATTGGCTGCAAGAACTATAGGACTGCTAGCTGTGTACAGCCAAACCTCACTGCAGAATCTTTCCAAGTCTTCTAACAGTCAATAAGCCAAGGAAGACATCAAAGAAGTGTCTTCCCCCTCATTTTAACAACAAGACAACAAAAGCACCACAAATCTGGAGTTTCGATGGTGCACAGCCTGGAACTATTAATGCCTTACACTTCCAGGAGCAGGAGCTGATTCTGTACATCAGTGAACACAAAGGATCAAATTCTACTCTAGATATACAAATTCCCACCTGCATGTGACGGCTGACTGCTAAGAGCTTCTCTCCTGTGTTTTTGTTGTCTCATTTGATTTGTTGGCCATTGAAAATTTTCCAGCAAGATGCAAAGGTTTTTTTTTTTCAGAAGTGTTGGTACATCACTTGCTGTTTCACAGATGTGCACCTGCATTCCTGACTGCCCTTCGCAGAGAAGCTGAAAAACAATTTGCAAACTCCCCAGGTTCACAGGTTAAACACTAGCGGTATAGAAAATACAGCAAACTTTCGGAGCTGACGAAGTCAGATTAACTCCCACTTATTTAAAGTCTTGTTAGCTGACTTTTCCCACTTTGGCACAATCGGTCACTGTTGACATTCACAGCTAATTCTAAGTTATACTCCTGGACATATACACCTGGAGTAATACCTTTATAAGAACAATTGCCTATTTCTCTGTGTGGAAGGGAGTTAAATAAGAAAATAGCCAGGTTTCTGTATCTCTGGTTAATATTTTTCTCCTTTTGCCTCTCAACAACCCTGTTTAAGGGATATGGCATGCCCCGAAAATGCACAACAAGAGTTCTATTATGTAAACACACTAGGTACTGCAGGTTTCACTGGACTGTAACTGATTTGTTTCAGATGAAGGGATGCTGTTCACTACCACTGTGAATATAATTGCTTAGTTGATTTCCACATTCTTGTCATTGTTGCCTTGGCTACTGCAAGAACAAGCTGGTGAGGAATTCCCTAATGCTGGTTAAAAAAAGAACTAAAAGAAAGTAAGTCTTCAGGTCAAACTAGGAGTTCATCCGGACATGCCCGCACCAGAGGGAATATAAACACTCCCTTTTGCCACTTCAGTGCTTTGGACTTCCCTCCTTCTTTAGAGCAAAATCGACTCTAGGGGGAGAAACCCTCCAAGTAAAGAAGGAAAGGGACCTTTGTGGATGATCAAAATTGGAGTTGACATCTCCAAGCAACCTGTGGGATGCACAGTATCCGATTCCTTTTGCAACAAGTGACAGGGGGCTCAGAGGGTTTTAGCAGACTTTCTCTGCAGGCTAACACAGCCCATCCTTTCACAACGCATGGCTCTGTAGCAGGTCCTGCGCTATTAAGTTTGTGGGAAAGCTCTCAGATTCTAACAGAAAGCAGAGCTGGTTACTCCCATCACAGCAGAAAGAAAAGACACAGATAATAAGGGAAGTGATTGTGCCTCTGTACTTGGCCCTGGTGAGGCTGCATCTCGAATCCTGGATTCAGTTTGGGGCCCTTAACTACAAGAAAGACACCGAGAGGCTGGAGCATGTCCAGAGAATAGGAATGGAACTGGGGAAGGGTCTGGAGCACAGGGACTATGGGGAGCAGCTGAGGGATCTGGGAATGTTTAGTATTGAGAAGCGGAGGCTGAGGGGAGACCTCATTGCTCTCTGCAGCTCCAGGAAAGGAGGCTGAAGTGAGGTGAGTGCTGGTCTCTTCTCTGAAGTAAGAAGTGAAAAGACAAGAGGAAATGGCCTCAAGTTGCATCAGAGGAAGTTTAGACTGAATATTAGGAAAAAATTCTTTACTGAAAGAGTGGTGAAGCATTGGAAGAGGCTGTCCAGGGCACTGGATGATTTCCCAATCCATGATGGGTTCATAAAACACATATCCATGGCACTCTGGGTCATGTTTTAGTAGTCATGGGGGTGTCAGGGTGTCAGTTGTTCTGGATGCACTTAGAGGTTTTTTTCCAAATTTAATGATTTTATAATTCCATGATTCATCACACAGGAACTTGCCAGTTCTGGACTTGTTTCCATCCCCTCTCCCAGGCCCAGAGCAAGTGTTACCACCTTGAAGTCTGGTAGCAACTGCAACCTCCAACAAAGACTGATGCCTCCCTCTGCCAGATACTATGCATACGTGGGGTGTGTGCATTCTATTGAGCTTGTTATGTACTATAGCACTAAGAATGTGAATGTTACTTGAGAAGTCTTCTCTTCCATGGGAACTGGGTATCCAGGTAACTGTAATATCTCTCTACTGTCATTTCTCACTACAGTTCTAATCCAGATTCTTTGGGATCCTTTACCTGAGTGAGGGTGAAGGTTTTCTTTATTGCATTCATCCTGCAGGTTTGAGTTTCCTCTTTTGTGGTCCTTTTGTGGAAAATTCCCCTCCACATCCTTCCTCTTCTGAGTTCATTCTTTTCCAAACACCAGAGATGAAGGACTCTCAATTTTACAAAGGCTTTTGGACATGCTTTTTTCCTTCATTTGAAATGTAATGTCAAGTGTGTGCATAATTCTTTAGAGGAAGGAATTCCTGGGCTTTCTCTTTTACCTTTAACTGAACTCCTTCATCATTATTATCTAGATCTAGGCTATACTGTGCTATTAATTACTTAGTAATAACTCTCCTTTGAAAAGAAGGAGGAAACACTATCATTCATAGCATTTTGAAGATTCTACTTGTCTTAAGTAATTAATCAACATAAATTCACCTTATGGAAAAAATAAGAGGTGAAACAACTCTTTATAGAAACAGCCCAACAGCATTTTATATAGACAACAACACTTAAGAGCAGTGTTTAACAGCTGCGCAGAGAAATATGCTAAATATACTCCAGCAGGAGAGGACTGCAAGTTGCAGACAGACTGAAAGAATGGGAGCATATTTCTTGTAGGCTAATGCTTCTGGACTGCGAACAAACCCTCACAACTATTTGGATTAGAACAGCTCTTCTCATGCATCACAGCCTTAGGGTCTAAAGTAGAACGTAAAAAAAGAATAAGGTGATCAAAAAAAAGCAGTGAAAAAAATTTAGTCTCTATCCCAAAAAGCCAAGCAGTGAAGAGCTGTAGGAGGCAACAGAGGAGCAACACTGACAGAATGATGAGCTCCATCCTCAGCATAAGACTTTAAGCACTTTCAGCACACCCGCAGCCAAGTTGGTAAGTCAGCTCAAAAATATTTGTTATGCTAAAGTAATCCTTCTGTGCATGGCATTTCGCTCTAGGATGACATTTGTCTCAGAGGTAAAACACAGAGGATCTTGGGCTGAATACTTACTGTGATACAGAGGAAAAACCCCTCACTGCAGGACACCGATTTATTGCCTATGGCTCCATTGAAATGTCTGCATAGAAAATCAGGCTGCTCCTGAGGAGTGTGCTGTGAAAATTAGGAGCTTGCCGTGCCAGCTTTGGCAAAAAGCAGGCCTGCTGGGGAAAGATGCAGCTAAGCAGGAAAATTATGCTATAGCATAACAAGCAGCCAAGGAATGCGTCCTCAGAGGGAATATGTATCTATTGAACAGGCGCTATGGATCCATACAGCAGAGGGGAAAAGAAAGCACATCGTTCATTGTACGAGCAAGAAACACTGAGCAAAAGAAGTTCCAAATTCCCGCCTTGCTTAATGTAATTGGGATGCATTACCAGCCACAGGAGGTACATAATCAGCATAAATTAATTGATGATTTCCTACCTAATATGCAACAATTGCCCTCAGAATTAATTGGGTAAGTTACAAAGGGCAGAATAAAAGTACACAATGATGCCATAGGAGATTTTTCTTTCTAATGCCACTCAGTAGCAACAGTAGAACAGCCCTAAGGGCTTCCCCCAAATTTTAACTGAAGTATTCCTAAGGAAATTTGAAAGGAAAAAGGCTAGGAAAGCATAACAGTGTGATGCTCATAACGATGGGGCAAGCATCAGGGTCTACAGGAAAGATGGGGACAGGCTTTACAGCAAGGCCTGTTGTGACAAGACAAGGAGTAATGGTTTTAAACTAAGAGAGAGTAGATTTAGACTGAACATAAGGAAGAAAGTTTTTACAATGAAGGTGGTGAAACCCTGGAACAGGTTGTCCAGGGAGGCATTGGAGACCCGATCCTTGGAAATGTTCAGTATTAGGTTGGATGGGGCTCTGAGCCTCATCTGGTTGAAGATGTCCCTGCTCCTGTAGGCGGGTTGGACTATACGACATGTAAAGGTCCCTTCCAACTCAAAGCATTCTATAGTTGTATGATATGATGTCAATGATTCTCCACACTAAGAACCCCAAAAGTAGAATTACACAGTTGCTGTAAGTTGAGGAAGATCATAAGGAAGAAGCTGTGGGGCTAGCAACACCTTGTGTTTCTTTGGTGCAGACATGATGATGTGCCTAGAAAGGAATTTCATGGCATTTGCCAGAACAGGTGTATACCACAGAACATATATTACTATGAGGGTAGATTTAGATACTATGAGGAAATTCTCTACTGTGAGGGTAGGGAGGTACTGACACAGGTTAACCAGTGAAGTTGTGGATGCCCCATCCCTGGAGATGTTCGAGGTCAGGCTGGATGAGACTTTGAGCAACCTGAACAAGTGGAAGATGTCCCTGCCCATGGCAGGGAGGTTGGAACTGGGTGATCTTTAAGGTCCCTTACAACCCAAACCATACTATGGTTCTACGATTCTGTACATATTTTTGCTGACCAGACCTCCTCTTCTAGCATTATATATATTATAGACCATCCACCTATTTATGCTAGCCAAACCAACAATAAAGACAAATACTAAAACCCAGCAATCTAAACAACTGTTAAAAGATAGTTAATGTTCCAAGTAGGGTCTAGTTGAATTCTCAGAAATATGATATTTGAGTGCCTAACAGTATTATTTTTATCACTCTTTAATTTCTAAAATAAAAAAAAGTAAATTGGTAACATATGGATTATGTGCTGACCCTTTTTTTAGGAGATCTCAAAGAAACACAAACTCCTCCTGTCCTGTATAATCTGTGTAAAGACATATATACACAAAAAGACACTTTCCACAAGAAAGAGTCCTTCCCCACTTCTGGTGGCTTGGGCTCAACCTGGATTGATGCCACCTACCCCTCACACCAGGAATGTCCCATCAATGTTAATACTCGTGGTATCCTGTCCCATTGGAGAGCTCCTAGCAGGGCATGGGCATCTAAGCAAAACTAAGGTTTTGATAAAGCAACTCTGCTGCTCACAGCTGGGGAAAAAAGCCTTAGAGAGGCAATACTGCCACATCTCAACTTCAGACAAGTTTCTTCCCTGTAATTATTGTACCCTGTAGTGCTTATTTCTTCCCATTTGGTTATATGGAAGGATCAGAGTGCTACCTCTGGTGTAGATGTCTACACCCTGTATGTGCTAAAGGCAGGCCAAGGAGAATGTGAGTCAGGAGGCTCGAATGAGATGTGTAGTGATGGAACTAGGCCAAAGGGTATAGATGGATCCTACTAATATTCCCTTACCAGGGAGGTTGTATTTCAGTCACAGAAACATGGAATAGTTTGGGTTGGAAGGGACCTTAAAGATCATCAAGCTCCTACGCCCCTGCCATGGGCAGAGACATCTTCCACTTGATCACTTTGCCCCAAGACTCATTAACCTGGTCTTGAACACCTCCAGAGATAGGGCATTCAAGACTTCTCTGGGCAACCTGTTCTAGTTCCTCACCAAGCTCACATTGACAATTTTTTTCCTGATATGTCACCTAAATCTCTCCTCTTTCAGCTTAAAACCATTCCCCTTTACTCTATGCCTGTGCACCCTGATAAAGAGTCCCTCCCCAGCTTTCCTGTAGGCCCCTTTAAGTACTGAAAGGCTGCTACAGGGTCTCCTCAGAGACCTCTCTAGGCTGAACAACTGCAACACTCTCAACCTGTCTGTGTAAGGCTTCAGCCTTCTGATCATCTACATAGCCTCCTCTGGGCCTGTCACATTCAGTTCTATCACATTCATTCACAAATTTTGTGAATACATCATTGATTCTAGGAATACGATATGTAGTAAATAGTAAGTTAAGTATGACCTCAACTCCCCCAACAGCTCACTTTCTATATACATTTCACTGTGAACACAAGGATGTTTCAGCTTTCTGCTATGCAGAATATATATTGAATTTCGTGGTCTGTCTCTGTAGTGTGCAAAATGAGCTTTCGGTTTATTGCACCAAAGGGAAGTTTTTCCAGACTGCAGAATCACAGCCAAATTAGGACGTTCAGTTTCAGCCTTGCAGGAAGGGCTCAGAAGCATGCACAAATCATGCTCCTTCCAGCACAGCTCTTTAGAGAGGTCATGGGCTAAAGGTTGACAGCATTTTCCCTATAACAAGAAAAGAATTAGTTCATTTTTTCCATACTGGACAAAAGAAAGGCTCCCAAAGGCTAGAAGCTTGAGGTATGCAGATGGAGCTTATGGAATACTTGGCAAACTTTCTTCTCTTTTTGAATTATCACAGCACCTTAAGAGGGTCTCAGCTAGGGAGACCCAGACAGTTGTCCTGGAGGTGGCACTAACAGAGTAAAAACCTGCCCCAAATAGACAGTAAAGCATAAGTAGTGTCAGCTGGCACAGGCATGCAGCTGGGCACAAATACACACCTGCAAAATAAGCAATTATTTTGATATATCGGTATATATTTTGACATATTCATAAGGTAGTTGTTTTTGATAAGTTGACAGTGTAGCAGCTTTGGTGGTACTCAAAAAAGTTCATTCTAATGTGAAGAGAAATGTGAGAAAGAAGAAAAAACATTGAAGGAATGATGGAGAGTCATGTTGCAGGCTGCTTTGAATTGGGAATCAACATATAGAAAATAAATAAAAGAAGCCATGCAATGAGAATTACCTGCAAACTGTTCTTACTGTAAGCACTGGTTTGTTTCACTACAGAAAGGTGGAGAAAAGGATAGCACAGAAAGGCTAGGAACAAAGAAGTTAAATCAGACAGAATAATAAAAGCCTGGACAAATTTATAGCTGTGTAAAAAAAGGATATTAACAACGTTATGCAAAAAGCCCTTGAGAACACGAGTGCAACCTATAGAAAGACCCAGGGTACAGGTTAAGCACCATGAAGGAGATTGCTGATGCTTACAGTGATCCAGAGAGAAAGCTGGAGATGAAATACCAAGACGACAAAGCTGGTGAAGGGTCTTGAGAACAAGTCTTATGAGGAGTGGCGGAGAGACCTGAGGCTGTTTAGTCTAGAGAAAAGGCGGCTGAAGGAACACTTCATCACTCTCTGCAGTGCCCTAAAAGGAGACTGTGGTAGCGTAGATATTGGTCTCTTCTCTCAAGTAACAAACAATAGGATGAGAGGAAATGTCCTGAAGTTGTGCCAGATTTAGATCGCATATTAGAAGAAAGTTCCTTATTGAAAGTTGTGAATCACTGGAAGAGGTTGTCCAGGGCAGTAGTGGAGTCCACATCCATGGAGGGCTTCAAAAAACATGTGGTTGTGGCACTTCAGGACATGGTTTAGTATGCATGGTGGTCTTGGGCTGACGGTTGGATTGGATGAGCTTAGAGGTGGTTTCCAGCCTTAATGATTCCATGACTCTATGATTGTAAGTTCTCCATCCTAGGTACACAGAGGACTAGGTACACAACCTAGGTACACAAACTAATAGCTAGATACCCATATCTTAGGCCAGATAAAATTGTATCCGAACCAGGGTAAACTTGTAAGCTCAGAGAGAAAGGGTAGTAGTTTGGAAAGAGATTTGCATGTGGAGAAATATACCCATAAGATAGGCACATAGTAATAACACCTGCATTTGTAGTTATGGTTAAGATCTTGTAAAGAGCAAGGAAAGGAAGAAGGGGACAAATGACAGAAGATCCTCTATTGAGACATCCATCGGTGAAAATAGAAAGAATAAAGTGCTGAGAGAAGTATGAAGCAAACATCCACAGATGACAAAAGGATGCCAAGACTCAGCGAAGAGAGAGGTCATTGACTTTGTAGAAAGTGGGTGACAGTGGGATAGAAGGATGGGTATAAATATATCGACTTTGAGCTTTTCTTAAGATGAGGTCACTAGAAATGTTGCTCCCAGCAGGAGCATGCAGCATATATCAAACAGATATTTAGAGCACAGAAGAATGCTGCACTTTAACTTTTAGTAAAGAAGAAGAAACTCCTGCATCACCAAGATCTGGCCCATTTCCAACTCCTGGTGTCACAGCTGTTTCCACTGCAAAGAAAACAATTGCGATGCAAAGAATTTATGACTTTCTTAAGTCACAGTTCAGCTGCAAATAGGACAAAGGTAGAAACATGTTGAAAAAAACCACAGCAAAACCTCAGGAAGGATGACACAGAGTCAATGGAATGACAATAATCAACTCCTGTCTCATGGAAACAGATTGAACATTTTGATGTGAAAAGCTTATTTCGACCTTAAAACAGCCATAAGGTAGGAGGTCTTGCATGCCTTAAAAATAAATTCCTAGTCTTTGAAAGCTTTGCTGAGGAACCTACCCAGTCCAAAGGCTCCAATTCTCTGCATCAGCCTTTACGTGGAGCCTACAAACCAGCAGCAGTGCTGGGCCACTCC
>WAAB01000854.1:17484-52753 GCA_013389865.1 Piaya cayana
TCCGAGGCCACGTGTGATGGGGTCGCGACAAGGAAAGCAGTCGGCTTCAGGCCTCTGCTCCCCCTTTCACCTTAATTTCCTGAGGGTGCCGCTGTGCACTCTGTACACATTGAATAAAGCTTTTTATCCTTGTTCATGCAACTGCAGACTTGTCTGTCACTGATACAGGATCTCTCGAAGCCTCAGGGGTTGGGTGCTTATGCCAGGGAAAGTCCTAAGAAACCACAAGAAGCAGCTAGAGAGACGAGGGGAGTGGGGGGGTATGGGTGATATTTGAGGTGAAAATAATTTAAGGCAGATTTTTCCACTGAAATCAAGGAACTGACTGAGGCACAAACGAGGTGAGTTTGATACTTGATATGAAATGAAGGCGATGACGGAAGGATGAGGTTTGAGACCAACACCCCTCTCACACAACTGATAAATAAAGCTCAGTTCTCTAGCCCCTGGTATCCTAAAGAATCACTTTCTCCTCTAAATTAAACTTAAATGACTTCACCCAGGCTACTACCGTCGTGTGTGCAAGGCCGAGACACGAGGACAGCAGCAAACTGGCTGCCGAATCCTACACACACGCCTTATTTGCCTGTCTTTAAATCACACTATTAGGCAGACCGAACAAAACCTTTACGCAGATCTTTTTGTGCTGCCTGAGGGCTGAATTTAGCAGGTTCCGGAGTAACCGTTGCTTAATCCGCAGAGGGATGAGCAGCAATAACTTTTTTTTATCATTACGGCATCTAGTAGAAATCCTTCTCGAGGCACACGAGCAGGTTATTGTGTGTCGACACCGTCTGCAGGTAAGCGCGGGATTAGGTGACGCAGAGCGTGCACGGGCAGCCAGGAATCACGTCTGCCTTTGTCCACTCTTGGAGAGTGACACGGGGACCAAAGCGATGCTGTGGCAGTCACGCACCATCCGAAAGCCTGATGGAATCACCTAAATCCAACTTAATCATAGAAACATAGAATTATAGAACAGTTTGGGTTGGAAGGGACCTTAAAGCCCATCCAGTTCCACCCCTGCCATGCGCGGGGACACCTCCCACTGGATCCACTCGCTCAAAGCTTCCTGCGTTCCACCCCTTGGAAGGTGGGAGCTCTGTCCTGCTGTGTCCATCAGCCACCTCAGGAATGCAGATTCGGGCCTTAGACAAACAGAAATGCTAAAAGTTTGTAGTAAATCAGCTTCCCTTTGCGTACAATGATGTACAAGAGCTGTCAGAGGCTGAAGCGAAGCACATTTGTCTCTGTCTCTCACTGGTGATTCATTCCCCTCAGCCTCCTCCAAGGCATCGCGATTCATATTGAACTATTAGAGAGGCTCCCCGGCCCGACCAGACTCCTGAAAAGCGCTGATGGTGTCATTGTGGGCGTGACGAGACAAGCGAAGGAGAAGGAAGGTGATCGAAGAAGTGGGGAACCTGCCAAGTCTTTCCAGAACAGGGAGCGTGAAGAGATGTTATCGCTCGGTGTGAGCGTTGAGCAATCGTGGAACGGGAAAAGAAACAGAGACCAGGGTGCAGAGTTCAGTGCGGGAATAAGAGTCCTTCCCTGCAGGAACAGATCCAACCCAAGGGATGAGGTGCCACCTCAGAAAATAAAAACTAGATCAAGAAATGTCCTACAGCATTGAGCCGTCTCAGACTTCACAGCAACAGGCGACGGCGCAGGCTGGAAGCTCTGATTAAACTGCAAGCGCTTTCCTTATTCACCAACCCATATTTACATCAATGAAAAAGGCTTAAAATCTATGAAGAACGCTCACAATGAATGAAATTTAAGATGAGTATCATGTTTCCAGTCTTTAAAGCTTCAGCTTTGCATCAGGCAGTGGTTTGACGATGCCCTTGAGAAGGAGGATCACTATTATTAGTGTTTCCATCCTACCAAGCATGAAACTGAGACTCAGAGAGGCTGAACGGTTTGCCTGGAGCCATTTGCGAAGCTGCGCCCCGAACCCCAGAGCACCCGGTGTCATCAGCGAGATGGGGATCAGTTTAGGTGCTGCCTAGAAGGAAAGGTGGGATGACAATTACATCAATAGCTAGACAAGAAAATACTTTGTAAACAGGGAACCCAGGAATTTTCCGTAGGCGAAACGCTGACATGAAGCTGACAATGAGCAGACAGGAGCGAGGGCGGCTGGTGGCTCTGGCTGAAGGGTTTAGAGGGGAAACTGGATGAGAATCAGAGAATCATGGAATCATAGAATCATAGAATGACCAGGTTGGAAGAGACCCACTGGATCATCGAGTCCAACCATTCCCATCAGTCACTAACCCATGTCCCTCAGCACCTCGGCCACCCACACCTTAAACCCCTCCAGGGGAGGGGAATCAACCCCCTCCCTGGGCAGCCTCTGACAGGGCCCAATCACCCTTTCTGTGAAATATTTTTTCCTAATGTCCATCCTGACCCTCCCCTGGTGGAGCTTGAGGCCATTCCCTCTCGTCCTCTCCCCTGTCCCTTGGGAGAAGAGCCCAACAAAGAAGCAGCTGAAGTCACTTAATCAGTTCAGCCTGGAGAAGAGGAGGCTGAGTGGAGACCTCATTGTGGTTTGCAGCTTCCTCACAAGAGGTGGAGGAAGAGCAGGAGCTGATTTCTTATCTCTGGAGCTGGAGGAATGGCAGGAAGATGCCAGGGGAGGGTTAGGTTGGACATCAGGAACAGGTTCTTCCCCCTGAGGTTGGTGGAGCCCTGGAACAGCTCCTGGGGAAGCAACCACAGCTCCAAACCTGACAATATCCCAGCAGCGTTTGGCCAACACCCTCAGCCCCACGGTGTGAGTGTTGGGGTGTCCTGCACAGGGACAGGAGTTGGACTCGATGAGCCTTGTGGGTCCCTTCCACATTCTAGGACTCCCTGATTGTCTGATGAGGCTCTCCAAGCCAGAGGCCAGCCCTGCCAGCTGGGGGACGTGCACAAGCCCACGCTGGCACGGTTCGGGTGCCGGGCAGTGCCTGGCGCTCGGCTCCTCCACCCTGGCTCTCCCTGGCGGCTGCTCCAAGACCCAACCCGAGCTGGGGTGGTGGGCGGCAGCCTGGGCACCCAGGGACTCCAGGTTTGGTGTCGCGTCTGAGTCACTGAACCTGCAGGGAAGTTCTCCTGGGCACGAGAACAGCTGGTGACTCAGGGAAGGTTTGTAAGAACGTGAAATGCTGGATCTCCTTCTTGGGGGCACATTAGGCTTTCCGCACCTCATCGCATTAGCTTTAGAAGCAATCTTCAGCCTTTTAAATATCCCGAGAAGCAAAGCGCTTCCCGCTGGGGAAATCTAATCTTTCCTTCTCATTTTCATCGCTCTTTTGAACCGGGTCGCTTTGTGGAGCAGAACAACCCTGGGGAATCGCTCCTCGGTGCCCGTCCTCTCCCACCAGCCTGCCCTCCCCTGTCAAGTGCGGTAGGAGACGCCAGCGTAAAAGCTGAAGTATAATTCTTTCTGTTTTTTGACAAAGTGATGAAATGGGAACGGCGCCTTTGCCTCAGGGAGGCTTTTCTGCTCATTTGTTACTCGAAGCAAAAGTTTTTCCTCGTCGAGCCTGCACGGCTGTTGCTGAAATGCCTGCTGGGAAACCTCCCAAGCCGTCATTTCTCCCCTTTGGGACCCAGCGTTGCTGCGAGGGGCTCCCAAGCCAAGCGAGGACGGCTCCCGGGAGGCGTCGCCCCTGGCTGCCAACGCAGCAAATTTTCCGTCTGCAGACTCCAGTCTGGAAGTCAGTAAAAGTGAATTCTGGAAAGAACCTTCCATTATGCATGGAGATAGAGCGCCATTAGCCCATCTCCTCATCAAAAATGAAAAGAATCTTTTAATAAAACGAGGGCAGGGACGGCCGGCGGGTCTCGAGGTACGAGCATGGGGAAAAAAGTGAGAGCTGGGTTTAATAAAAGCTTCGAATTTTGCAAAGGAGGAAAGTCACCACGAAGAACACACAAATCCAGTAAAATTGAGAGCGAAATTGTTAATTCTCTTTTACAAAATCTGTAGGAATCCAAATCGTCGTTGGCTACAGAGACTGATGGCAAGGTCTGAGGATCGAAAAATAAGGGAGGAATGTGGACATCTCTGCTTTGGTTTCAGTAACTGAAAAACCCCATTATCCATAAATATTTTAATTTTTCTCACTGAAAAATGGAGGACTAAACAATTCTCAATTAAATGAAATGAAATGTCAGCTCAGCATGAATTTTACAGTTCTCCTATGGAAAATAAAACAGATTCTGACCAGTTCCGCTCCCACTCCAGCCGCAGTGGAGGTGCCGGATTCTCCGCTCAGGATCCCGGCGCTGATGAGGCCGTGGCACAAGCTTCATTCTCTAATTACGGCCCTAACAAAGGATGGACACGCACGGCATCCACACCACATTTAAAGCGCTGCGGATTTGCAGTGTCAAGATAAAAATCAAAACTAATGAACTTACCCAAATGGCCTAAGCAATTTTTCTGAATCAGGCTGTGCCCGACGCGTTCCTCATGGGATGTGTCCAGGTGACCTGGATCCACAGCCAAGGCTGAACAACACAGGAGCGAACGGCAGTCAATATTAGCACGGCTCTATTAATATCATTAATAAAATGAAAGATTCAGATGACAAAACATCTTAATTATTTCTCTTCTCCCTCAGTTCAACATTCCAAGGCTAGAAAACAAGTTTAATATCTTTGTTTCTGTGATGGCTTCTAGGGTCTTTCCTAAATTTAACACATTTCCCTTGGATTAGATTTGAAGAATTTCCATGGTCAGACCTACACAGCGTCTGGAATTCCCCATGTTGCTGTTTTAGAATCTTACAAAGCATCTGTGTGGTTTTCCTCTCCTGGGAGTGAATATACTTGGCGCTCAAGAATAACCTTTTCTATTTTCTTCTGGATAAATATTTGAATGTTTCACCCACCCCTGAAAGCAGCAGAACAAATACCAAAGAATCTCTCTTCTGGGTTGATGTTTTGACTCATGCAGGAGAAAGAGAAGTAACAAATGGTTGGACTCGATGATCCGGTGGGTCTCTTCCAGCCTGGTTATTCTATGATTCTATAAAATAATCTCTGATGCACTCACTGCAATCTCCTCCTGTGCTTTCCAAAAGAGCATTTTGAGGTCTGGTGACCCAGACCCCGCTGGGTTCTCATATAACTGAAGGCCACGCAGACAGGGATGGATCCTCGCTCCTGTGGGGAGGCAGCGTGGTGCGGAGCGATCTCCCAGCAGAAGGATGAGGGGGCACCCTCGCCTCTGGTGGCAAAGGGGTCGAACAGGCTTTCCCACAACTTTCACTTTCCGCGTAGACTCGCCCACGTCAGGGATGGATAATTGCTCTGGTGTTTCACTCCCCAGGCGCTCTCGGGTATCGTCTTTCTCTTTTTTTTTTTTTTTTTTTTTTTTTTTTTTTTTTTTTTTTNTTGTTTAGTTGTCATCACAAGTCAGACCTGATGATTCAGGAAGTACCATTTTTTGATGTAGTTTTGAAACACGCTTCTGTTAACCAAAGCATCTTTCTGTTGTGGGATTTCTGTAGACAAACGCCTTTGGGGAAATATTTCCGGCTGAAAAAAACATATAGTAGCAGCCAGGTCACACGGAGAGGAAGAGTAAACAGCCCTTCTCCGGTGGCAACATCCAGGAGGAACGGTATAAATAGGGGACGGTGGAGACAGAGGGAGTCGCATTCAGATCCCACAGCAATCCGTGCCGCTTGCCTTGGGCTCTGGCTTGGATCCTCGCGCTCTCACCATGAGCTGCGCCGTCAGGCAGGTCATTACTACCTGCTCGCAAGGCAGGAACAGCACCGGCAGCTCGGCGGCTGGTGGGGGGATAAAGGTCTCCTCCGCCTCCTCGGGGAGACACGCTGCCTATGACTTCGGCGGTGCAGTTGCCAATTTTTCCGGTGGCAGCTTAAGCGAGGGGTTCCTTGGGAAGCAGCTGAGCACCGGCAGTGCTGCCGGCGGGAGCTTCGGAGCCACCCAGAGGGCTTGTTCTACCCTTGGATTCAACGGCGGGGGCATCTGCACGCGAGGCGTCGGCGCCGGTTTCACCAGGGCCGGTTGCAGCGATGGGATCTTATTTGCTAACAATGAAAAGGCGACGATGCAGAACCTCAACGACCGCCTGGCCTCCTACCTGGACAAGGTGCGTCTCCTGGAGAGCGACAACGCCGACCTGGAGTGCAAGATCAGGGAGTGGTACGCCAAGGTAGGGCCCAGCTGCGAGCCGCGGGACTACAGCTGCTTCCACAAGGAAATCGAAGACCTTCAAAACCAGGTAAAGCCTCGCTTTTCAAGAAAATCCTAATATTTCATTGGGCTTTGCTTTCATGAGGGACAGATCAATGTTGAGGGGCAGAGGTTGTGCCCATGAAGTGATACTTGATATGAAATGGAGGGTTTGAGGGAGGAGGATGCTGTATTTGCAGAGAACTGGGGTTTCAGCCCAGTCTGCTCCTGGCACGTGGGTTTCCCCAGTGTAATCGTAGAGTGGTTCGGGTTGGAAGGAACCATGAAGATCATCTAGTCCGATCCTTCTGCAGTAATCAGGGACACTTCCCACTGGATCTGGTTGCTCCAAGCCCCATCCAACCTGGCCTTGAACCCCTCCAGGGATGGGGCAGCCACCCCTGCTCTGGGCAACCTGGACCAGGGCCTAAGATCTAAGATTCTTCCTAAGATCTAGTCTAAACTTCTCCTTTTTCAGTTTAAAACCACAACCCTTCGTCCTGTTGCTACTGGCATTGCTAAGTTTTCCCCACCAAATGCCTTCTGACTGATTAATAATCCCAGTATGTGGAATCACTACAAAATAAGCAGGTTGCTCTACCCCCAGTTTCCTCCAGACCCACCTGCAGCCAGAGGAAGCCACAAGCCTGAATCTCTCTCCTTTCTTTCCCAGATCCTGTGTGCGGCCATGGAGACCAATAAAATCCTTCTGAACATCGATAACAACAGGATGACTGCTGATGACTTCAGGGTGAAGTGAGTATGGTCCTGTGCTGGCCAGAGGGCCTCACGCTGCCCGTGGAAGGGTCGGTGAGCAGTGGGGACGGGGGAATCCTAACACTCTGCTTGTTGTGCCGCTGGATGGAATCACAGCTCTCGGTGAAAGGCGAGGGTGTCGGTGATGATGCCCTTAGCACCGCGCGTCTCGAGTGAAAGAACCTCACAGACTCAACTCGAGGGCTCGCCGTGGCTCTCTGACGCGCTCGCCTCTCTTTGTTGCTCAAGGTATGAGACTGAGTGCGGTCTCCGGCAAAACGTGGATGCAGATATCTGCAACTTGCGCCCCGTCCTGGATCAGCTGGCCAGCTGCAAGACCGACCTGCAGCTGCAGTGCGAGGCTCTGACGGAAGAGATGTGCTGCCTCAAGACGAACCACGAGGAGGTTAGATCGCCCCTTGCCCTTAGAAAAAGAAGAAGGAAAAACGAAGGGAAGTTGCTTGAATGTGAATGTTATTGATGTCGTGCACGTATTCCCTGCAGGAAATGAGCTGCCTGAGGAAACAGGCGACGGGGGATGTGAGCGTGGAGGTCAACGCCTGCCCCGGCCCAGACCTGCGGAAGATCCTGGAGGATCTGAGGTGCCAGTATGAAACGCTGATGGAGCGCAACCGCAAAGAGACCGAGCAGTGGTACGCCTGCAAGGTACGGCGTGCCGGCAGAGCTCTTCCCTGCTCTGCCTGTTGGGGCAAAAAGGGGAAAAAAAGAGATTAAGAACACTTAGAGGAGATGTCTTAGTGTCAGTAATGCTGTCATGGGTGTGCTCAGCATCATCTAACCACCCACTTCCAGTGCTCTTCTGTTCAAAGCAGAGGGGCTACCGCACGGTGTTACAGGGCCACAAGAGAATAAACAGTGAGGGGTTCAGATCTGGAAATCCTTAGGTTCACTGCAGGGTGCACACAAGCAGGGGAACGAAGCCCCCGGCACAAGGAGATGTTGTGGAGAGGTGAGGACGGGGATGCTCTCTTCTCACTCTGCAGATGGAGGAGGTGAACCTGGAGGTTATCACAAGCAGCCAGGAGATTGAGTCAAGCAACAAGCAGGTCACTGAGCTGAAGCGTCAGCTGCAGGCCCTGGAAATCAATGTCCAAGCCCAGCTCACCATGGTAAGTGATGCCACTGCCATTCGCATCTCAGAGTCCCCGTCCCTCTTCTTTTTTTGGAAGTTGTACAGCCAGAGATGTACGTCTGCACCATGCCCAGGTACCTCTGTGTTGTTTCCATCTCAGAAAGAAAACCTGGAATCCTCCTTGGCGGAAACCGAGTGTCGCTACAACAAATACCTGGCCGAGCTGCAGGGCCAGATCTCCTGCGTGGAGCAGCGTCTGGCCGAGATCCGAGCAGAAATGGAGTGCCAGAACCAGGAATACAAGACCCTCCTGGACGTCAAATGCCGCCTGGAGCAGGAGATTCAGACCTACCACTGCCTGCTGGAGGGGGGGCAGCACGACATCATGTACGCAGGCCACAGGCAGACCCGGGCACAGTAACATCTCCTGCTTTGACTTACAGGGAGATGAAAATTCCTGATGCAAAGGGTAAAAGCAACGCTGTGGTGAGGAACCAGTACTGGCTTGTTAGCAAACCACGAGGTATATGAGGATTTGGCTCTGATAAACGTCCAGAGTGGCAACCAGGGATCGTTTCCCCCTCTTGGGCCAGGGAGGGCAGTCAGGAGAGGCCCCTGAGCCGTCCCAGCAGCATCGCGGCTCGATGAAGGGCGGTTTGCAGGGTGAGCTGGGCCAAGGTGTTTCTGAACGCTGTCATTTAGCTTTATTGGCTTTTGCCACAGTCAGACAGGATTAGGGACTGGCAGCTAAATTAACCGAAACAATAAATTACCCAAATGCATTCAGATTCGCACAACCATTTTAATTAAAGCTTGGGGAAATTTAATTTGTATGCAAAGCAGTTGGCTCTTCCCCGCCTCCCATTGACTGAGGTTTTGAAACAGCGAGACACGCTGCTCGTCTCATCAATGGGTGCAGACGCATGACTGGCCTGGGCCCCTGCCTGCTCCAGCAGTTTGGAAAAAAAGGGTTATTTTAATGGTGGTGCCCTCAGCTGGGCTCTTCTGGACTCTCCAGTCTTACAGCAGTAAATGAAAAATCAGGTTTTGTCCCCCAAATGCTGGTTGCAATGGTTGAAGTGACACTGGTGGAGCTGGTGTTGGAGCCTCGTGTAAACACGAGTGTGTCAAGATGGAAAAACAACCAGCAGGCAGGATGGAGGATGAGCAGTTGCTGCTTTTAATGATTCTCATGGTTTGAAAGGGAAATGGTCAGTAGCAACTGAAGAGCATAACAGAACCGTGGGATGGGTTGGATTGGAAGGGNACTTCTGGACTCTCCAATCTTACGGCAGTAGATGAAAAATCAGGTTTTGTCCCCACATCACAGAATCATGGAATCGTTTGGGTTGGACGGGACCTCAAAGCCCATCCAGTCCCACCCCTATGGGCAGGGACACCTCCCACTGGATCAGGGGCTCCAAGCTCCATCCAACCTGGCCTTGAACCCCTCCAGGGATGGGGCAGCCACCCCTGCTCTGGGCAACATGAGCAGTTTCCCAGGGGCAGCCACGAGTGGCTGCAGATGCCCAGGGTGGGCACATCAGGGCCCTGGTTACCAGCGCTGTCTCCTCTCCGCAGAGGGCCGGTGGGAAGAGGAGTCCCTGCGACGGCGGCTGGAAGAAGCGGTGGGCTTAAAGCTGGTCTGTGTCAGCCGTGCCTGCCCTAAGCTTGGGCGCTCTGGGTGAGGATGTGTCGTGCAAGGGGTCCTCTGGGAGTCTGTGAGTGCGACCGGGAGCTGCTGCTTTGGTCCTGCTGGGAAAGAGGAGGCTGAGAGGTCTCCAGGCTTTTCTGGGTGGTGGAGAGGGGTTGGAGGTGGGATCTGATTCCTGGAGAGAGGCGGTGCAGGGAGGCAGCTCTGCAAGATCACGGTTGTGACTGTTTGTGGTAGAGCACGGGGATCAATTGGGCTGTAGAGGAGGGATGGGGAGGGATGGAGCTACGAGGCATTTATAAACCAATGCATGGAAAACAACTCAGACACTGGGGGCTGCTGGTGTTTAAATAGGAGCTTCAGCACAACACAGAAATGAGGAGCTGGCAGGGGGACTCAAAGTCAGCCACGAGCCTTTGATCTAAAATTAAGCAAGCTAGGAAGAAGATGGAAGAGCAAGAGGGATGGAAGAGAAAGATCAGCACAGAGCAAGAGGGATGGAAGAGAAAGCCAAGCGGGTGTGGGAAGGAGCCCCCTGACAAAGCTTCTTGCTCTTCCCCAGCAGGGCTCTGCGGAGAAGAAAGCTTCCCCATCAGCCCCACTGCACACCCCCTCAAGGTCTCTTGAAGAACAAACCCTACAGAAAAAAACCCAAAGCAAAACCAGCCTGGGAGTTCTCAGTTCTGCTTATGGCACCGGCCGGGAGGGGCTCTGCGGGGTGGCTGATCCCACCACCCACACTGCCTGCTGCCTCCATCCNCCCAAGGGGGTGTGGGAAGGACCCCCCTGACAAAACTTGCTCTTCTCCCAGCAGGTCTCTGCGGAGAAGAGCTTCCCCATCAGCCCCACTGCACACCCCCTCAAGGTCTCTTGAAGAACAAACCCTACAGAAAAAAACCCAAAGCAAAACCAGCCTGGGAGTTCTCAGTTCTGCTTATGGCACCGGCCGGGAGGGGCTCTGCGGGGTGGCTGATCCCACCACCCACGCTGCCTGCTGCCTCCATCCTCTGATGCTGCTTCAATCCAGTCACGGGGCTTCACCCGGGGCAAAGCTGCTCTGCCGCCAGTCCTCTGTCACCAAAGCTTGTCTCTAATAAAACTTTCCTGCCACTTCTGCCACGGCCTTGACCCTGAGAAATGATTCCTACAAGTAAACGAATATCCAAGTGTTAATGCAGACGGTCGTATTTCTCTTATGCCTTTGGTTAGAAGTTCTCCTCTGATCTAGGGCCACAAAGCAACCTCGACAAGGGAATAAAAGACAGGGAACGTTCCCAAGTGCCACGCGGCTCCTGTGGAATTGAGGGGCTGTGGGATGGTGATGGAGGGTGGAGGGAAGAGAGCAGCTGAGGCTGTGGAAATGGGCAGTTGCTACCAGAGGAGGAAGCATAAGCTAAGACAAGAAATAGAGGAAAGAAACACTCGGGGAGGCTGGACAGAGTGCAGGGAAGGAGTTTCAAGGCCGTCTGACCGATGGTCTTCTGCGCAAAGAGACTTCTGAGTGAAAAATCAAGTTTTCATTAAAGTAGGTGTGTGCTAATATAATACAATATAATATAATATATAGTACTACTCACAACACCTTTGGGTTGTTATGAATGTGCAGTAACAGGATAAAATCAAGAACAACAAGTTTCCCCGTCTAATCCCGAAGCAGTAACACTGAGAGCCAGGTTCTGCTGGGCTCGGCACACCCTTCTGCTGGAGGAAAACGATTCCCACAGAAAATGCTAAATAAAGCGTCTCTAAATGGATTTTGTTTTTTTTAAAAAGGTGAACAGGAAGAACCAGCTGGCAATGTGGGAAGATAAAAGAGCGAGACAAATGAATATGTGGGAGAGAATGTTTTTACAAGTAAGATACAATAAACAGACAGAAAGAAAAAAAAAGATGCTGGGATTTTATTACCACAGAGAGGGGAATTACAAAGACATTGAGGGACTCAGCTGCGCTTTGCTGCTTGTGCAAGCAGAGACTGGAGATCAGCCCGGTTCTTCGTGTTTAGAGACTGTGGCAGGTAGGTTGGGAGCCTCACTCCTTGCTCCATGGTTCATAGAATCATAGAATCATCAGGTTGGAAGAGACCCACCAGGTCATTGAGTCCAACCATTCCCATCAATCACTAACCCATGTCCCTCAGCACCTCGTCCAACTGGCCCTTAAACCCTTCCAGGGAAGGGGACTCAACCCCAGGGAAGGCGACTCAACCCCAGGGAAGGGAGAGAGGTTCCATCAGCCTCTTCATCTAAGGAGCTGGTGGATGAAGTTTGGAGCTCAAGCTCCCTGGAGGGGTTCAACCTCCCCTTTGGGCAACAGCCTCTCCCCTGTCTCTGCCTGGATAACAGACCCGGCTTCACCTTGTGAGCGTGATTGCTCTAATGAGCTTGCGGACAAGGCTCTGGGTTAAATACTTTCTCTACCAAGTTCTGTATCTCCTCTCCCTGCAGCACTAATTGCTCCGCGCGTTGCAGTGTTATTAAACCTGCCCCAGCGTTTACACAGCAGCTCTAAGGTCGCAGCATTAAGCGCAGGGCAGAAAGAAAATGACGCCTTTCCCTGCCACATCTGGACAGAGATGGGAAATGGAACCAGCACGGGAGGAGATGGGGAAGAGAAGATAAATAGAATGCAGAGTGCGCAGCGCATGGGCCAACAGGACATCGACTGCAGGGAAACCTCTGTCGGGTTCCACAACTGTAAGAGCTCCTTCTCTCCCCTTTTAATGCGCAAATCTTGCCAAGCAAGAATGACTGAGTGTCTCAAGGACAACCAGGGGCTGAGGAGAGGAATCTAAGGATGCAAAGAGCAAGGGCAGGTGCCCCAGAGGGAAGAGGGGGAGTTCCATCAACATTCCGTCTGGAAAGCAGGAGCTGTTGGCATCACGAGCAGCAGCTGCGGATGAAACGCACGGTGATCGCTCCAGCAGATTCCGTGTCTGCCTTTATATAGACAGCAGACCCACGGCAATTACAACACCAGCCGAGAAATCCCTGAGGAGTGAACATACCAGAGGTTTAAGACATCGGTGAAGAAAGAGAAGAAAACAACCAGGTTTGCAAATTAGCGCTTGCTGGAAATCAGCCATGAGTTGAGGACGGGACAGCACTGCACAATTACACCTGATTACAGGCACTGCACATTTTTAATAGCAGGTCCTACTCTGATGTGATATATAAACTGTAATTTCTCCAGAAAAGTCTGTTCTATAAAATGCGCAGACAGCTAGAGTCGCACTCACACCCCCGGCAACTGTCTGTGGGGGCTGGATTTTTGTTTACTGGTTTGTGCAACATGAAGAATTATACAGATAAGTAAACTGCTAATGTAATCAAGCAGGATATTTCTCAGCTCAGTGCACTGAATAATATAATTTAAACTGTTGGAAAGAACCACATACTGAAAGAGTATTGAAACTGAATTTAGTTCAACTATGAAATAAAGACGAAAGGAAGGTGCCCCAGGGGGCTCTGGCTGCCCACCCCACAGGTGGTACAGAAAAGAATTTGGTACAGAATAGAATCACGGAATGGTTTGAGTTGGAAGGGACCTCAAAGCCCATCCAGTTCCACCCCGGCCATGGGCAGGGACACCTCCCACTGGATCAGGGGCTCCAAGCCCCATCCAACCTGGCCTTGAACCCCTCCAGGGATGGGGCAGCCACCCCTGCTCTGGGCAGCCTGGGTCAGGGCCTCCTCACCCTCACAGGAAAACATTTCTCCCTAAGATCTCATCTCAGTCTCCTCTCTTTCAGTTTAAAACCATTCCCCTCATCTTGTCCCTGCACTCCGTCATCAAGACCCCCTCCCCAGCTTTCCCAGTCCCCTTTATCTGTATCTGAGTGCAGCACTGACTACTCCAGCTCTGTTCTGATCCATGTGGCTCTGCCAGCACCCGACTGCAGGCTAAAACCTTGTTTTCCCCCCACCCCATACAAGTGAAATCACGGCCGTTCCCTTCTCCCATCACTATTCCCATCTGACCCAATACAAATTCTCTCACACTCTTTTTTCCCCATGATAATCGTTAGTGCTCCCACAGATGCAAATACTGGACAGTCTGGGCGTACTGGCATCGTCTGGAAGGCGCTGGAAGGAAATTAAACCCCTGCACAAAACAAATTAGGGAAGATAGGGAGCTTCAGCAGGAAGAAATGTGGTTCTGTCCTCCTCTGCCTTTCACTGCGCTTCTACTTCACCGCTAGCAAATCTTCGGGGCTGGTCCGAAGATGTGAACAGTCAGCAAGAAAGAAACCGAAACAGCAATCGCCTCGGTCTCTGAGGCATATTTAAGACTGAGGATGATGCTGTTACCAAGCTCGTTGTGATAATTATTTCACTTGCCTTACAGGAGTTTTGCTAAACGTGGTGGTACGAACCAGTGAGTCACCGGCCAGAAAAATGTCACGGTCTGCAGTTGAGAGATGGGAGCATGAGGTCTGGAGCCAGCTCAGTATCACATCAAAGCAGAGCTTAATAAGTGATGCCTAATGGCTATTATGCAAATTGTTAATGGTAATTACAAGTGACAAGATAAAATCATATTCCAGTGCGGTTGCACAAACAGCACTGAGGCAAATGCTTATGAAAGCAAAGCTCTGTCGGATTAGGCACACCCTCCTTGTAGTTGACACAAGGAAACATTATCAGTTTTGATAAGCAAAGCAAGCAGAGAGTCAAGAGCCAGGCTGGCACTCTGCAAAGAGGCTGCACGCCGTGCCAGACCCAGTTCCCACATAGAGAGACTCCACTGCCCACATCACAGAATCATGGAGTGGTTTGGGTTGGAAGGGACCTTAAAACCCATCAGTCCCACCTCTGCCATGGGCTGGGACACCTCCCACTGGATCAGGGGCTCCAAGCCCCATCCAACCTGCCCTTGAACCCCTCCAGGGATGGAGCAGCCACTCCTGCTCTGGGCAACCTGGGCCAGGGCCTCCCCACCCTCACAGCAAAACATTTCTGCCTAAGATCTCATCTCAATCTCCCCTATCTCAGCTCAAAACTGTTCCCCCTCATCCGATCCCTGCACTCCATGAGCATCATCATCACCTGAGAATGCAGCATCCTCCTGCCTCCTCCATCACTGTGGGTCAGTGTTTACCCTTGTGACCTCACGGGCCACTTTCAGATCTTTTGGCTTTTCCGTAATGCCCACAGGGCTTTACAGCCTTTGCCCGGCCACGGTGCTGAGATCACTGCTAATCCCGCTGGCTCACAGCCCATCATCGCTTCCTGGACTTCCACCTGCAGGAAACCATTTGCTCCTTCTGTCTTATGCTTAAGTTGTAAATCCTTCTGGGTCGTCTTTATGTCTTAGACTTGCGCAGTCCTTTCCTACGCAGAGTTCTGCCCCAGGGTAATGTCCCTAGGCTAGAGGAAAAAAAATTTTCACAGAAAGGGTCATTGGGCAGTGTCAGAGGCTGCCCAGGGAGGGGGTTGAGTCACCTTCCCTGGAGGGGTTTAAGGGCCGGGTGGATGAGGTGCTGAGGGACATGGGTTAGTGATTGATGGGAATGGTTGGACTCCATGATCCGGTGGGTCTCTTCCAACCTGCTTATTCTATGATTCTATGATTATTTCCACCCAAGGTCTCAGCCGAGCCTCCAAGCCTCGACATAGCCCGGAGTGAAGCTAATATGTGGCCATGAAGCTGCCCCGCTGGCCAGCAAACCCAGTCACAGGTACCCAGCACAGAACGTGAACCAGGATCTAACGGCTCTAAACCCCAACCTGGTTGGTCAGGGACTGCCTCCTGGATGCATTTTCTCTCTCCGTCCCAAGTTCAATGACCCAGGCGCCTGGTCAGTCTGCAAAGGATGTAATTACACCCCAAACAGGAGCGCTTTGGAAGAGCCGCATGATTATTTCTAACCTTCAGTGATAAAACGTGATTCGTAGCCCACGGACCTTTCAGCAACAACATAAGTAAAAGGTTGTTTGGTGCTGCAAACCGATTTGGTGTTTAGAGCGAGATCTACTCCTTCCTCTTATCAGGTAACTGATGAGAGAAGGAGATGGAAGGGCTCTTGCCCACCTGTAGAGGAATGTCCAGCACCTGCACTGTCTCCTCCTAATCCAAAGACTGAAAGGGAAAGGCAGCCTCCACCCAGGCTTCGCTGTTAGGTAACCTCTGAAAGCCTACACAGCAGAAGGAGAGCTCCAAGCACTCCAGACATTATATTAATTTCTCTTGGCTCCTACAGCCACACCCTGTCTTCAATTATACTCCTCAAAACGACGGATGAAAGGCAGATGCACTCTTTATCCTCCTTTTTTTGCTCTTAATTTTCATTACGGTGAGTCTAGGCTGTGTGGGGAGTGCAGGAGAAGTGTTTCTGGGGGGAGGACAGACTTGTATTTCAGGTACTGTGGTCTTAGCGGGGAATCTGAGCACCGACAGATGCCAGCTCTGTCCTTGAGCGAGTTATTTCACTGCTCCATATGAATAATGAATATTCCAGAATGCTGCCAGCCTTGGGTAGCATCATTTTATCATTTGTGATCTAAGGAAAGAAAGAAATTATCTCAGCAGAGAGTGGAGAGCCCTAACTTATGCTGGTGAGAAGACGATCGCATCCACATGTACTCGGGGACTTGCTCCTTCCCTGGTGCCAACAGCCACCTGAGCGCCCACAGCGAGAGGTGGTGGCCGAGGGTGCGAGCGCAGGTTTCCTCCTGTCCGGAGGTGCCGGCTGCTCCCCGAGCTCCCTCGCTGGTGTCACACTCACCACCACAGAGGATTTATCACAACCGCTCCCGTAAATACGGACAGAGCTGAACGCTGACTTGTGAGAGAGGGTTTCTTGGGAATTCCACCCTGCAGGGAACAGAAGCCTCCGTCCCCTGGAGAGCAGAATCTCCTCTATTATAGCCGTCTGATGGAGAAGGGCACAGGCACCAGCAAAGCCAGTTCTTCCCATGCTCCTCTGGCTGTTGCTTGCTTGGTTGTGCAGATGGTGCTCCTGTCACTGGTCAGGCCGTGCTAACACCTGCTCCTACTCTGATTAAGAAACTCAGATAAGAAACGGGGAAGTCTTTCTCCTTATTTTGTGCCCAGCGCAATCCTCGTAATGGCAAAGACCTGCGGGATCACATCTCAGTCGATCCGGGGAACTGGATATATCGCCCACGGATACTCCCTTTCCTCCCATCTCTTTCGTTATCTCCAGTCACCACAAATTGAGGCAGCACGGACAGCAATTAAAGTAATTGAGCAATAACCTCAAGCGAGGTTCACTCCAGCTCACTCCGAGCCTGTCTAACACCCAGACACAAACAGGGGGTTCCAACACTTAGCAGGCCTGAGCTTCGCAAGCTGCGAGCACGTTGGCTTCTCGGGTTTGTAGGAGCAGAGAAAAATTAACCACAAGCAGGGAACTGAACCCACGGGGCAATTACCCCAGTGATTTAAGAAATCTCACAGCGGAGCCTGTACGGGTCCTGCTGTCCCTCCTCGTGCCAGGGGACAGGCCCCTGCTCCGCGATACCCCGGCCGTTTCGCTGCTGTTATTCACGCTTCGCAGAAGTGAGAATTTATATTAACTCCTCATTCCTGTTCCACGGACTCCGACACGGTCTGTGCTATAAAAATGTGCATTGGACTAAGAAGAAAATAAATACAAATTAACAGGAGATAAAAGGCACTTTGATGTTATAAATACCAATGTTTCTCCTTTGTGCATAATCTAGGGCACCTCTTTTTCTCGACTTGTTGTAAAGTTTGCATCATACAAAAAAGCTGATGACTCACAAAACATTATTTTACTTTTTGGAATAAGCTGCTGACATGTAAAGTATCTTCCTTGTGAACTGGGATTTCTAGAGGGAAACTGCCTATGGGCTGTTTATTCTTGGCACGAACAGCAGGACTAGCCAGCCCCGTGGGAAGAAGAAACACCCTCTCGGTGACACCCACTTTGGAAGGTATAAATAGGGATCTGCCGCACCAACCACCCCGCAGTCTGATTCAAAAATCGAGCTGTGCATCTTGCTTTGGGCTTTGGGTTGGATCTGCAGCTGTCCTCACCATGAGTTGTAGTATTAAGCAGACAACTGGCTCTCTCAGAGGCAGGACCAGCGGTGGCAGCTGCGTTATTGGTGGCGGTGGCGGTGGTGGGGGAGCACGGATCTCCTCAGTGTCTTCCGGAAGATACACGACTTGCGGGATAGGCGGTAGCCGAGGGTTTTCTGGTAGAAGCTACTGCGGTGGCGTGAATTACGGAGGAGGACTGAGCGCCGGCAGCGTGGTCGGTGGAAACTACGGAGGTGGCCTAGGAGCCACTGTCCTCGGAGGATGCTCAGGCATGGGATTCAGCGGGGGCAGCGCTCGCTTTGGCGGTGGCATCGGGATCGGTCTTGGTGGAGGGGTGGTTGGAGGTGGTTTCTCTGGTGATGGCATTCTTCTTTCTGGTGACGAAAAGGTCACCATGCAGAACCTTAATGACCGCCTGGCATCTTACCTGGACAAGGTGAGGTGCCTGGAGCAAGAAAACGCGGACCTGGAGTGCAGGATCAGGGAGTGGTACGCCAAGCAGGGCCCTTTCTGTGAGCCGCGGGACTACAGCTGCTACTATAAAGAAATAGAAGATCTTCAAAACCAGGTAACGTCCTTTCTCAGCTGCTTTTCTCCTTTGTAAGCTTCTCCCACGGTGTCGGTTCACAACTCAAAGCAGTGATCAAGATTTCATCGTTGTAATGTGCTTGTTGTAAACAGCCATTAAGACGCTGCCTGTAGGAAGCCCTAGAGCTCAAGGGTGAAAACCTTGAGTGTTTGGACTCTTTCCATCGCTTTAATTCATCAGATATATCAGAAGGGGAAAATGTTACGTTCACGCAATTGGCTCACTAGTCTCTTTGAGTTAGATTTGTGCCAAGGTGTTTAAAGAGATATAAGTTAAAAAAGCAGCTAAAAGAAAGATAAATTGCATTAATTTACATGAACTTATTTTGTTCTGCCACCAGTCTTGCAGAATTCCAGTTAAAAGTTATTCCCTTTTCTTCACAAGTTTGCTCTTTCCTGCAGAGCTGGGAAATAGAGGGCACCTTATTAAAAATACGAACAGAGAGTGCGTTGCCCCAACACATTCGAGCGTGCGATTTAAAATTCAAAACATTTGGTTGCCAAGTGCGTTTGGCAAAAAATTCTGGGACGTCAAAGCACGAAGAAGAAGAAGAAAGTCAAAAGAAGGCAGGAAGCAGGCAGAATGAGGCAGACTAAATCTTGAAACAAAGCTTTGAAATCTCTGATCTGTGAAAATAAGATTGAGATGTAGAAAGTCTGGGGATTGAGGCAGGTGGTGGCCAAATGTACTTGTAGCTCCTTCACTGTCTGCACCCAAAGCAGCTATTTTAACACTTTAGTGCCTGCACTGCCCTTCACTGAGCGCTCGCCTCCTCACCTCCTGCTACCCAACATTAAAAGACAAAAGAGAAAGAGGTCGGGTCTGGCAGCGCTGGTCACTGGGTGCACTTGAGGCTGGGGAAGCAGGGAAGAGACCTCAGGAGCGAATATTCTTATTCCAGATTGTCTGCGCAACCATAGACAACAACAAGATCATTCTGAACATCGATAACAGCCGGATGACAGCCGACGACTTCCGAGTGAAGTGAGTACCCTGCGCACTCAGTGCCCCCTTCCTCAGTCCCTGCTCACAGAGCGCGAGAAGGTCTTGGATAGGTCTGTGATCTGCTGGTCAGGACAGGCTGGAGGCAATGGTTATTCCACCCACTCCCTCTGAGCCGCCTTAATTAGCGGCAGCTCCAGGACAGAAAGATCGAGAGAACGAGATGGTTTTGTGTGGAGATCAGAGTTCTTTGGAAAGTAGAAGGGATCCACAGCCAGGGAGAGGCGTGGGTTCACCCATGGTTCAGGCACGTGGTGTCTTGCAGTGGGGAAGTTTGTTTTTTCTTGTTGGAGTGCAATAACATGGTGAGTGACACCTCTGCCCCAGTTAAAAATGAGGCCAGTTAGGAAAACGTCGTATGGAAGATGGGTTGGTAAGTGAAAAAAAAAAGAAAAGAGCAGATGGTGCTGTCAGACACCGACTGTTTCTCGCTTTCTTTTCTCATCCCAGGTACGAGACGGAGCTGGCCCTTCGCCAGAGCGTGGAGGCCGACATCAACGGCTTGCGCCAAGTCCTGGATCAGCTGACGCTCTGCAGGTCTGACCTGGAGGCACAGCTGGAGTCGCTGCGGGAGGAGCTCTGCTGCCTGAAGAAGAACCATGAGGAGGTAACTGAAAGCGTTTAATCCACGCAAGATTTTTTTCCAGATTGTCTGTGCAACCACAGACATCAAGATCATTCTCAACATCAGTAACAGCTGGATGAGAGCTGAAAGTGTTAATTCATCCAGGATCCATCACCCTCCCTCTCCTTGGGGTCCAGACCTGGCGTGCTGGGTGCAGAGGGGCAGGTGGTGGATGGAGACGACTCATGTGAACAAGGAGCTGTGAGGGTCTCTGCCAGGGCTCCCTACGAGGGGAACAACTTCCCTACGGGGGAACTAAGCTCCCTCGAGTTTTTAAAAGGTGACTCCAACCGGGTTGTATTTTCCAGGAGATGAGCTGCCTGAGGAAACAGTCGACTGGAGATGTGAGCGTGGAGGTCAACGCCTGTCCCGGCCCAGACCTCAGAAAGATCCTGGAGGAGATGAGGTGCCAGTACGAAACGTTGATTGAGCGCAACCGCAAGGAAGTTGAGGATTGGTATGAGTGCAAGGTGAGTACATTTAGGCACCTCTGCCTTTCCCTGGCTAATGGCTGCACAGTGATTTATTACACATTGAAGCCACAAAATGTATTTTAACAATGTTCAGCTGAGAGTTCACCCAAATTTTCCTGATTTCATGACTTTTTCAAGCTTCTCTACTCTTTCCTTAATATTCAATCTGACTTACACACCTTTATTTCAGATTGAGGAGGTGAATCGGGAGGTGATTACAAGCGGGCAGGAGGTAGAGACGTGCAACAACCAAGTTACCGAACTGAGACGCCAATTGCAAGCCCTGGAGATCGATCTCCAAGCTCAGCTCAGCCAGGTGGGTTGGTGACCTGGAGCAGAGCTCGGGTTTATCACATTTATGCTTTGCTGTAAGAATTTGTAGTTTGAATGCAGCGTTTCTCATGGCTGTATCGTGCCCTTAGAGGGACAACCTGGAGTCCTCGCTGGCCGAGACAGAGTGTCGCTACAACAACCACCTTGCTGAGCTGCAGAGCCAGATCACCTGCGTGGAGCAGCAACTGGCGGACCTGCGGGCGGAGATGGAGTGCCAGAACCAAGAGTACAAGATCCTGCTGGACGTCAAATGCCGTCTGGAGCAGGAGATCCATACGTACCGCTGCCTGCTGGAGGGTGGACAGCAGGACCTTATGTGAGTAGGCTGGGGAGACCGATCTTCTCCAAACAGGAGAACAGCTCGAGAGCAACGGGAGCAATGAAAACCCGTAATTCTAAGTTTATCTGTTGTTTCCTTGACTAAAACATTGTTTTCTTGTCCCCTCAGTCAGCAAGGTGGAATCAGTCAGTCTTCAGGTCTAGGAGGAGGAGTTGCAAGAACAAGTGGAATAGGGGGAGGAGGCATCATTAGAACCAGCCACACTTACACTGCGTCTTCCCAGATTCCATCCTGCGCAGCTGCCGAGATACAAGGTGAGAACTGCCACGCTCTAAAAATCTCCACCGTCTCCTTTATTCTAACACAGCAACAAGGATCTTTCCCAAGATCTTTGCTTACAGATGCTATTTAAGAGTTTTATTGTGAAGTTGCTGGGCAATATGGGATGGAAAGGTTTGAGGAAGCTGGGACAGCAGCAGCTCTGACCCTGCTAGGCAGCACGAGAGCTGCAAAAAGGGAGGAGGGGGAAGAAGGAGAGAAAGGAGAGGACAAGAGTCAGGAGACAGGCAAGACAGAGAGAACAGGGGGGGAAGGTCTGACATGAAATCTGGGACAAAGGAAGGAGCAGGAGGAAGCAAAGTGCCCAGAAATCAGAAGAAAAGAGTAGAAATCATGGGAGTACTGGCAGAAAACTGCCAGCGCCACTTCAGGGGGAAACTTCCAGACAAACTGAAAAAGAAAGAATTACAGTGACAGTTGGTCCAGGAGAAGGAGAGTGAGCGGGGGCATCGTTCCAGCAAGGACCCCGCTGTGTTCCTCATCCAGGCGGCTGCTGCTGCCGTGTCTGCAGTTTCTACCATTTGGCATTTCTCTGTCCAAGGGCAAAGCTTGCTCCAGGCAGCTAAAATCCCACCCGCCCGCCTGGCAGGTAACCCCCTGAACCGTCCAGGAAGGGACAGTATTTATCTGAAACTCTAATTGAACTGGCTTGTGAAATGATCACAGGATGACAGTGTGGGAAAGAATATATTTTTTTTTGCTGTAAGCAAAGTAATATTCCCTTTCATCTCTCCAGTGCCTTGCAGGAGGATTTGTGATTAAGCAGAGAAATGAGAACGGCCAACAAGAGAAGCCTGAAGCAGAACCATGGATAAAGAGAGAGAATATTTACCGTATGCCTCTGCGGAGAGCGAGAAGCGCGCTCTTTTGTGTTGCTCAGCCCCGCTAAGCGATGTGTCAGAGGGACAAGCAGAGCGTTGGGCCACATTCTGCTTTGTTTTGCTATTTGCTCTTTCCAGCCTGCGTTGCCGCGTGCGCCCAAGCACCATGACTACTGCTGGAGCCACCCGGCAGTACGAGCCCTGATGTACCTGCTGGTGAAAAAGCTTTCCTAATAAAACCTTGCTTCTGCCTCATGCAATCAAGAACGCTGTGTCTGCTAACTGAGTTCATTTAGAAAATGAGGTGCTGGGCCGCGCGTAAGGGTCACCTACACTGGTCAGGGTCGTGCTTCACTGGGAACAAAGCCATTTCAGCAGTGAGAGCCCCGCTGACCTTGCAGGTCTTGTCCACCTCCTCCCTGTCCCAGCCTGTTGCCCGTTCCTGCACGACACCCTCCAACTCAGATGCCCGTGTGCTCCCCGCAGGGCACTCAGCTAAACCCCAGCTTTAGCAGAACAGTGAAAATCAGAGATGGCACATCTGGAGGCAGACAGCCCTGGCCCCAGCCTGGTGCTGACACATCTGGGCTGCGCCCTCTCCTACTTCATCTTCCTACTTCAACTACCTGAAAGGAGGTTGTGGAGAGAAGGGAGCTGGGCTCTTCTCCCAAGGGACAGGGGACAGGACGAGAGGGAATGGCCTCAAGCTCCACCAGGGGAGGGTCAGGCTGGACATCA
The DNA here is from genome assembly GCA_013389865.1 of Piaya cayana. Lineage (NCBI taxonomy): Eukaryota > Metazoa > Chordata > Aves > Cuculiformes > Coccyzidae > Piaya > Piaya cayana. The sequence goes on from WAAB01000854.1 coordinate 40,429, forward strand.
GGAGGAAATTTTTCACACAAAGGGTCACTGGGCACTGGCAGAGGCTGCCCAGGGAGGGGGTTGATTCACTTTCCCTGGAGGGGTTTAAGGCATGGGTAGATGTGGTCCGGAGGGACATAGTTTAGTGTTTGAAGGGAATGGTTGGACTCAATGATCTGGTGGGTCTCTTCAAACCTGGTGATTCTATGATTCTATGATCATCCAGCCTGGGATAAGGTTGCGAGGGAAATCTTGATCTCCACAACCGATTCAGCCTGTACTCCATCCTATCCCTTTCATTTCACAGGAATCTTCCCTCCGGGACAAGGACTGGAGGATGAATCATCTACTGGTCATCTTTCTGTTTCAGAGTTTCAATCTGAACATCAGGAACATCATAGTTAGAGTGCACACACCTTCTCCGGAGAACTGGAAGGGGCAGGGTGGGAGCTGCAGAAGTGCAGCTAAACACAGAATACAATGAAGAAAAAAATAATAGAATAACCAGGTTGGAAGAGACCCACTGGATCATCGAGTCCAACCATTCCCATCAATCACTAAGCCATGTCCCTCGTCCCCCTGTCCCTTAAACCCCTCCAGGGAAGGTTGCTCAGCCCCTTCCCTGGGCAGCTAAGGACTCTGGGTACACAGAGCCATTACGTCTCAAAGCTCACAAGCACGACAAAGAACGTTCCCTCCTTTGGGTCTCAAACAGCAGCCGTGTCGCTGCTGCTGAGTCAGAGTGGGCTGGTTTGTAGAAAACCTGCATCCCGACACTGACCTGCTAAGAGAAACCAGGGCAGCAGTTGGGTAACTCAGGGCCCTAGAGCGCTTCTGGTGGGTGCAGCCGTGGGAACCAGCCATGGGGAGCTTGCGGAGTCGTTCGGGGTTTGGAGAATTTTCAAATCCCTTATGAGCTGGAGGCTGTTCAGAGGATTATATTGCTTGTTGGTCCAGAAAACCAAGCAGTGATCGGTTTTTCCATGCCCACTCCACCCTGCAGGGTCACAGCTAAAAGAGAAACACTGGATCTGCTGCATCTGCTTCTGCAGTGTGGCTGTTACGGGAAGAGTTGTAGTCACTTACGAGGTGATGTGGCAAAGCAGAAATATTTTGGGGTCATCTGTACAGCATCGTGTGACTCACTTCTCCAGGGAGACCTTATAGTGGCTTCCAGTACCTGAAGGAGCTACAGGAAAGCTGAGCAGGGACTTCTGACAATGGAGTGGGGTGACAGGACGAGGGAGAATGGCTTTAAATTGGAAGGGGAAGATTTAGATTCAACATTAGGAAGAAATTCTTCATGATAAAATCCCCACCATTAGTTGATGAAGGTCAGTCCCCAACATGTGTCTCTTTTCCACCCAGTATCCCACAACGGTAGCAACTTTCAGACCTTTAAACTTTCCATAGACAAAATTTCCCCCTTAATTTCCAGCCCAAACACGCTCACAGCCAGATTCTGTCCTTTCCTACATGGACAACGGGATTGTCCTTTATTTTTGCACAGTCCTGGTGCCTCCTTCCCTGAGAGCAAGCTGATTGGAAGAAGGAAATTTTTCACAGAAAGGGTCATTAGGCACTGGAACAGGCTGCCTTGAGTTGAGTCCCCTTCCCTGGAGGGGTTTAAGGGACGGGTGGATGAGGTGCTGAGGGACATGGGTTAGTGATTGATGGGAACGGTTGGACTCAATGATCCTGTGGGTCTCTTCCAACCTGGTGATTCTATGATTCTATGATTGCCTTCTGCACTGTTCAGGGCACAGACAGACAATAACATAATCCATTGCTGCCCTTTCTGGCCTCAATTTTTCCCAGTCCGTGAGTCCTCCCACTAAGCATATAAAGATACCGAACCAATGCTTTTCCCGTTCTGAGTCTTCTAGAAACTCCAGGCTGCAAACACCATATAAAAGTTTGTGCTCCTAGGGTCCCAGCTGACTCCCAGCAGGGCTGGGATAGTCTCCCTCTCTTACGAAGTGCTGCTGACATCTAGCTGCTCCTCCTGATTCCCTGGGACCCTATCAAAGCCCTCGCCACTCTTCCCACCCTTCCCACCGGGTCCAGCAGATGCAAAGCACGCACTTTCGGACCCGTCCTAAATTCCTGAGAGGTGAAAGAGACCTAATGACACGGGCAGGAGGACTCCAGCGATCCAGACTTTATGACTGTGCCCCAGGTAAGCCCCCGGGGGCGAGCAGACTCAGCTCCGAAGACGCTGTGATGTTGTTTGTGGACCTACAGGTTGGGAAGCGTCTGGAAAGCAGCTCATGAGAAGGCAGCTTGGGATAAACAGTTCCCCAGCAGAAAACACCCTGGAAACAACCCTGATATTAAGGAGCTGCAAATTATAGAGCTGCGAACCTTGGGTTGGAAACTACATTTCCATCAGATTTCCATATTCCTTTGCGCTAATGAGACAGACCCAGGAAGTTTATGGGTTCAAATAATAGAATGAAAATAGCAGGGAAAGCTTAGTTTATTTTTTTTTTTAACTTCTTCAGAACAATATTTAATTTTATCTTGGTTTAAGCAGTGCTGCTGCTTCCTGAAGACAAAAAGGAAAAAAGAAAAGAGAGCGAACGGGTGCCAGGCGAGGATCGTGGGCAAAGGCGCCCGCGGACGGCTCCCAGCAGAAAGGGGGGTCTGAAGGATACTGCTCCTGCCCCACAGGGGACCAGGGGGTCTTGGAAGAGGCCAAATCACCCTCTGTGCTGTCTGTAGGCACGTAGACATCGTCCCCCTCCCGTAAAGGAGTAAGTCATTCCCTGTTTCTGCCTGCATTGCCCTGATGTGCTAAAATGATAAGTGTGGAGCAGAGGAAGGAATGTGTGCTCAGGCAGAAAAGATGCTTGCTGCAGACAGCAGTTGGGAAACTCCCGAGGAATCACAGGCAGGACAGGCAGAGCTTCTAGCACCGCACTATTACATCAGTTTCGGTTCATTCCTGCCACCACACCCTCCCTCCAATTAAGTTCTCCAGTCCTAGTAATGAAATCCGGGTATTCCTTCCTATCCACAATAATTTTATTATCTTTCTTACTTATTCCGAGCTTCGCTCCTTTGTATTTAGAGCCTGAGAGGAGCGCAGCTCGGAAGGAAGGGCAAGCTGGCGTTCGGGCATTGCTGTCGGATACAGGAGACCCAGGTTCAGGCGCAGACTCTGCCAGCGGCTCACGCTTTGAGCACATCGCTCTGAGCACGCCGCTCCACACCTCTGTCTCCAGCCTGCTGGAGATAGCGCAGGAATGCTGCTGACTTTCCTTGCGCTGGATAAGAAACATCTGAGGGAGCAGAGATAAGGGAAAGCATCTTTTCAGCAGAAACAGGGAGGATAAGGGCAATAAAACGATGAGCAAATCCATGAATACTGGGATTATTCAGTTCTTCATTAAGCGGGATGATTTACTTGCTGTCATAATAGCTATTCTGATCCACAATCCTGACCCAGATCAAGGGAACAAGAGTTTGAGCTCATTTGTTCTCTGGTGAGGCAGGCTCAGAGAATTTCTCACAGTGAATGGTTAAGCTTCGGAAAGTCATGGAACGCCTGGCGCTTGCTCCACAGCAGAAACAGGTTCTCCCCAGAGCGAAGGCCATTGCGCTGGCGTCTCAGCCAAACACCTCACGAAAACAAACTTAGGCTGGATTTTCATAGCATCACAGAACAGTTTGGGTTGGAAGGGATCTTAAAGATCATCCAGTTCCAAACCCCTTGTCGTGGGCAGGGACACCTCCCAGTGAAGCTGGTTGCTCAAACCCTAATCCAACCTGGCCTTGAACCCCTCCAGGGATGGGGGAATTATAACTTCTCTGGGCCTCCCCGCCCTCACGGGAAAACATTTCTCCCTAAGATCTCATCCAAATCTCCCCTCCTTAAGCTTAAAACTGTTCCCTCTCATCCTATCCCTGCACTCCCTGATCAAGAGCCCCTCCCCAAGCTTTCCTGGAGCCCCTTTCATACCAGAAGGCTGCTATGAGGTCTCGTGATGTCAGAAGAGTGAAAGGATTCTTACTTTTTTGTTTCTCTGCCTAGTAAAGATTTGGAGACATCAGTGATAGAGAAGGACCTCTGGTTTGTGATTAATCCGTCTTCTCCAAGCCAGTGCAGAGCTGCATGGGGCCACAACTGCTCTGCCAGCTGTGCCAGCATCTCGCTCTTTATATTTCCTAACACAGGAGTCCCAAACCTCTCATTAAAACGCTGCACAGAGAAATCACCCACTGGATGCTTCCACCCCCATTCACTGTTTCAACCCCCCCCCCACCCTGCCCCAGCAGCAATCACCATCCATAATGATGGAAACTGCAGAAATGCCTTTCCCTGAACAACAGGAGATATTTAAAGTCCTTTTACCTCGCTCTGTGCTCTCCACATAAATAAACAAAACCCTGAGTGAATTACTGGAGAGCCACGATCACACACGGAGAACCTTTCATCCTTGTCCCTTAGGAGATTGCTCTGCGGTGTCACCCGACCCGCAGCAGAGGGTTCTGGAGTTGTCACTTTGCCAACGGAGAGACTTAAAGGTTAATCTCCGCGTCTCTGATCTCTCCATAAAGTCCTGACATCATTCCTTACACATCGTTCCGGAGTCAAACTTTGTCCTTATTCCTCCTTTTTCATCTTACGTATTTCAACATCAGCGCCTTGCATGAAAACTGCTTGTTCGACTCAAAATAAAATGAAAAATAAATTAATGAGAGATAAAGAGCTCTTTGATGCAATAACCTTTAATGATTTCTTCCTGGTATATAATTTAGGACAGTGTTTTTCCTGGCTTAGTGCTGTAAAGTTTGCATCACAAACAAAAAGCTGATGATTCATAAAACATTATGGCTAATGCATTTTTGAAATTAGCAAGAGACATGTAAAGCATCTTCCTCGTCGACCGGGATTCTTGAAAGGAAACTTCCCTTTGAGAAATTATTCTTGGCACCAATGGCAAGAGTGGCCAGCCTCATGGGAAGCAGTAGGAGCGGTGACACCCACTGTGGAAGGTATAAATAGAGTTCCGCGGCTGCAGACGACGCGCAGTCTGATTTAATATCAAGCTGTGCATCTTGCTTTGGGCTTCTGCTTGCATTTCCAGCCGCTGTCGCCATGAGTTGCAATATTAAGGAGACGATTACTGTGTCTAGCAAAGGCAGGAGCAGTGGTGGCAGCTGTATCATTGGTGGTGGTGGAGGACCCCGGATTTCTTCCTACGGGATAGGCAGTGGCAGAGGCTTTTCTGGAAGGAGTTACTGTGGCGGAGTGAATTATGGAGGGGGACTGAGCGTTGGTAGCTTGGCTGGAGGGAGCTATGGAGGTGGTAACTGCTATGGCAACGGCCTGGGCTTTGGCCTCGGAGGCGGTGTGGTGGTCGGTGGTCTCGGTGGCGACTGTTTGCTTTCGTCCTGCGACGAGAAGGTCACCATGCAAAATCTCAACGACCGCCTGGCTTCCTACCTGGACAAGGTGAAGTGCTTGGAGAAGGAGAACGCCGAACTGGAATGCAGGATCAGGGAGTGGTACGCTACACAGGGCCTCTCCTGCGAGCCCCGCGACTACAGCTGCTACTACAAAGAGATCGAAGATCTCCAGAATCAGGTAAATCCCCATTTTCAGTTGTTCCTTCTCTTCCTAAAGCTTATTTCTGATTTGTGTTTAGATTCTACTGCGGCTTTGGTCTTCGCAACCATAAATTTTACCGAGTTCCTTACGCCACTGCTGAATGTGGGTGCAAATGAGAACCGCAAGGCACTACAGGAGGGATAATACCCTTAAAAAGGAATAGGATGCTCTGTTACTGTGTGGTTTGGATCCACAATTATGAATATGACACTATTGAACATGCTATGAGGAAATGTAGTGGTGTCAAACCAGCAGGGAGAGAAAAGCAAAGAGAACTACAGAACAAAAGCAAAGCAAACGCTGCCTCAAATGAAGAGCTGAGTATTTCAAGTTGATTGCTGCTGGTAACGTGTCCCCAATGAAAGTTATGACTGCTGTTAAGGCTTAAAGATACCTCTCAACTTTCTTTGTTGAAGGTCCTTAAGCTTGAAGCCAAGAATGTGCCATCCCGAACGTCAGCTGAGTCTTAATATCTCAAGGAAGGTTCTTTAGGTTCGTTTCTTTGAAGCGCCTTTAGACCTTGCTTTCAGACCCTGAAACTGGGGAGTCCCATCTCACAGCTCTTTAAGTCCCAACCTCTCCACAGTCAATCTCTTTACTGTCAGTTATTAAGGCAAAGCTCCAATTGCTCAGCTCAAGGAACAAGGTTATTAGGAAAGAAGGTAACAGAAAAAGGAAATTGGGAAGACTTACTAACTGTGATCTAAATACACATCTAGACCATGACAGCAGAGAGAAGTGAGACATCTCTCATTGTCTGCTCTTTTTCAGATTGTCTGCGCAACCATTGATAACAACAAGATCATTCTGGACATCGATAACAGCAGGATGGCTGCCGACGACTTCCGCGTGAAGTGAGTGTCCCACTGGGTGGATGAACCCCCCTCGCCTCCTCCCTGCTCCTTTACACCGTGCTGGTGGAGCACTAATTACAACCTCTGCAGGCCAGTCTCACTGCACCAACACATTAGGGCAGGACGGGGTGATGAAACATGTCTTGCTCTTGGCCACCAGACCTCCCTTAATTAGTAACCTCGGGTAAAAAAAAAAACTGTGGCAAAGTTGTTTGTTGGCGAGGGCTGAGGACGCGGGAGGGGCTGGTCCTCAGTGGTATTGTCGGTGCGTTTCTACCACAGCCCAGTGCAGATTTAGATCAGCGAAACAGAAATACAGCTTAACGAGTGATATCAGACACAGACATCAGGAACGGGAGAGAAACAGATGAGGAAGAAAAGCTTTCCCACAATAGATACTGAGCGCAGTGCAGAAATCCAAGGCACAGTACGTTCAGCTTAGACAACCAAATCCAGTTTGGAGCAGGTAGGTGGGAAAGGAGACGTTCCCCTTCTGAATTTCTGCTTTCTTGCACAACCCAGGTACGAGACGGAGCTGGCCCTTCGCCAGAGCGTGGAGGCCGACATCAACGGCTTGCGCCAAGTCCTGGATCAGCTGACGCTCTGCAGGTCTGACCTGGAGGCACAGCTGGAGTCGCTGCGGGAGGAGCTCTGCTGCCTGAAGAAGAATCATGAGGAGGTAGGGGAGCCCCTGGGAGCACCGCGGCAAACTTTGCCTATATGAATGGACTTTAAATTTCAATGTAAAGTTCAACCGCTGCCAGGTCACAGCTTTCCCATCAAACGCTGCTGGGAATCAGCCCTGTCTGCATCTTGGTGTGTGGTAGCTCTGGCCACGAGGCAGTTGCTGCTCTCGGGGCTGACAGTGCCAGGGAGGGTGAAAGCTGCTGCTGACACCAGTGATCAAAAAAAGAAATTACTCAAGAGATTTGTTGGGGGAAATACTTGCACCATCTTCCAGGGGTTTACAGCCACAGTGGGGAGGGACCATGGCAGCGAGAGCTGCTCTCAACCAGCAGGCTCTGCCCCTCTCTGCTGCCTTCCCAAAGCCAGAACGCGTCTGACCTGGGCTGTGTTTCCAGGAAATGAACTGCCTGAGAAAACAGTCCACGGGAGATGTGAGCGTGGAGGTCAACGCCTGCCCTGGACCAGATCTCAGGCAAATCCTGGAGGATCTGAGGTGCCAGTATGAAACGCTGATAGCGCGCAACCGCAAGGAAGTGGAGGATTGGTACGAGTGCAAGGTAAGTGCAAACCAAACCAACAGCACATTTCAGGGCACAGGAGCATGTCACAGACATGGAGACAAGAAGCAGTTTCACCTCTACAGCAAAGCAAGCACACTCATTATTCCCTGTGTTCCACAGGAGACATGGGCCTGTCTGACCAGTTTGTTATGTCCCATCTGGAACAGCCGCATTTGCTGCAAGGCCTCGTGATGTGCTGTTGGGACTAAGATATTCCATGTTTGGATTAAAGAGACTTAATAGCTGTGAGGTTAATGCGATTTGTGAAAAAAGCAAACAGCTGAAGCTGGTAGCTAACGCCCAGCACACTGAGAACTCAGCCCCCTCACTTTGTTTTCGCTAGGGACTCACTGTAGGGTGCTTGACACAGATGTTCTCTGAAGATCTTTGTTCTGGATTGGTGATTTTTCAGATTGAGGAGGTGAATCGGGAGGTGATTACAAGCGGGCAGGAGGTAGAGACGTGCAACAACCAGGTTACCGAACTGAGACGCCAATTGCAAGCCCTGGAGATCGATCTCCAAGCTCAGCTCAGCCAGGTAGGTGGTGACATGGTCACATCTGGATTCCTTAGCCTGAACCACCAGACCTACCCACATGGAGGTGGTGAACAGCTCTTTCAGTTTTTTTGCATTGGAAATAATAATGTCCAGGGTGACGTGTAAATGAATGTTGTTTCTTTGGTTGTCTCAGAGAAATAATTTGGAATCCTCTCTGGCCGAGACGGAGTGTCAGTACAACACCCTCCTCGGTGAGCTACAGAACCAGATCACGTGCGTGGAGCAGCAATTGGCTGAAATAAGAGCGGAAATCGAGTGCCAGAACCAGGAATACAAAACCCTGTTGGACGTCAAGTGCCGGTTGGAGCAGGAGATTCAGACCTACCGGTGCTTGTTGGAAGGAGGACAGCAGGACCTTATGTAAGCAGACCTCTAAATGAATAAACGAAGATAATCAAGGATCTGTATGACAGACTGGGAAGCTGAGATAATCTTTAGCCCATCTCAGTGCTTTCTCTGAGATGAAAAAGTTGTCTCACGAGCAACTTTTCTGCGATGAACATTCAAATCTGAGCTATCGCTCCTCGCGATCTGCAAAGCAGAGAAACCAAATCTGTTAACTGCTAATTACACTGTAACTACTAGTATTGTGTCAGTAATCCTAACAATCTCTTTTCTGTAGTAAGATGGGTGAGAACTGTCATAACAAGAATTAATTGCAACACCCTGCATTGCATTTCTTTGCCAAAGGGGCACAAACACAGAGCAAATCTGAAAAAAAATTTAAAAAAGATGCTACGTGAGACACCCGAGTCCTTATAAAAGACCCAGTTTGACAGTTTGTGCCCTCAAGGGTGTCACGTAAAGTTCTAAACTTCCCTGTTTCTCTCCCCCAATTTATCCCACCAGCCATGGCGGGGGAATCGGGACTGGAGGAGGAGTGATTAGGACGAGCCACACCTACACTACAACTTCGACTTCCCATTGCCAGCCCCAGGTCCCGCCGTGCAAGACCGGAGATATACAAGGTGAGGGCCACGCTCCCACCAAGGGAAAATGGTTTGTTTGAGTTTGTTCCTTTGGGATGAGGCCTGGAGACAACAAACACTCGCCTAGGTTGGTGTCTTCTCAGAGAGTTAGTGAGCTACAGATAGGATCTGATACAACGGATCCAACCAGAGGGCAGAACTGGCTGTTCCACTGGAAAGGGGATTAAAAGAGAGCTCTGAGCAAATATGGGGCTGCAGAAAGCAAAGGGGAGGCAAGAGGGAGCAGCAGAAGGGGAGAAAGCTGGGGGCATGAGGTGTGAAGAAAAGAGCTGGAAGTCCAAGTAAAGAAGAGGGCAGCCAAAAGGAGCTTGGAAAACAAGTCTGGAAGGAGTGAAAAGAGCAGCAAATCTGACTTTACAAGTGCAGATTCCCATTGAAACACAATTTAGGGCATTTCTGGGTTTTCCTGCATTCGCTGCCAGCTGCCCTCATCTCACAGAGCTCATTCGTGAAAGAAGGGCACTACATAGATCCCATTTTGGTTAATTGGAGGGTTTTATCTCTGTTCCAATCTAATAACGCTGCTGTATTTTTCTTTCCCTAGTGACCTGCAGGAGAATTTGTGACTAAGGAGGAAGGAACGGATGAGAAGATGACAAACAGAGAAAGCCATAGACACAAGAAGAACACTCGATGTTCACTGCGCGCCTCTATGCAGAGAAAGTAGACAAGACTCAGTGATGCTTTGCCATGTATCTACCGGGGGCTGTAGGGCCACCACCTTTCTGTTCTGCTGCTTCTGTTCTCTACTGCTGTAACCTCTAGAAGTTACTTGAGTTAGTCAGGGTCACTGATGTACCTGCTGGTGAAACACTTCTCTAATAAAACTTCGCTTCTGCCTCATGCAATCAAGAAACCCGTGTCTGCAACTCTGTTCCTTTAGAAAATCAGGTGCTGGGCCATGCGCAAGGGTCACCCAAACTGGTCGGGGTCCTTCTTCACTGGGAACAAAGCTGCTTCTCCAGCAGCAATGGAACAACATTGGAATCATAGAATCAGGGAATGGTTTAGGTTGAAGGGAAACTAAAGCCCATCCAGTTCCAACCCCAATGCCATGGGCAGGGACGCATTCTACTGGATCCAGATGCTCAAAGCCCCATCCAGCCTGGCCTTGAACATTTCCAGGGCCTCCCCACCCTCACAGGAAAATATTTCTTCCTAAGATCTCATCTCAATCACCCAGGGTAAGGGAGGGGATCCTCATCTTCTCTGCTCTTGTGAGACCCCACCTGGAGTCCAGCATCTAGTTCTGGAATCCCCAACATAAGAAGGAGACAGAGCTGTTGGAACAGGTCCAGAGGAGATCACAGAGATGATCAGAGGGCTGGAGCACCTCTGCCCTGAGGACAGGCTGGGAGAGTTGAGGTTGTTCAGCCTGGAGAAGAGAAGGGTCCAAAGAGACCTTAGAGCAGCTTCAAGGACTGAAAGGGGCTCCAGGAAAGCTGGGGAGGGGCTCTTGATCAGGGAGGGCAGGGAGAGGACAAGGAGGAACAGTTTTGAGCTGCAAGAGGGGAGATTGAGATGAGATTTTAGGGAGAAACGTCTCCCTGTGAGGGTGGGGAGGCCCTGGAACAGGTTGCCCAGAGCAGGGGTGGCTGCCTCATCCCTGGAGGGGTTCAAGGCCAGGCTGGATGGGGCTTGGAGCCCCTGATGCAGTGGGAGGTGTCCCTGCCCCTGGCAGGGCTGGAACTGGATGGACTTTGAGGTCCCTTCCAACCCAAACCGTTCCCGGTCTCTCTTGCTGGGGCCGAGGGGAGCAGGGATACTCCCGTCTCAGAGCTCCAGGGCGGCCCCTCCTGGCCTCGAGTGGCACCAGAGGAGGTTTAAATTGGATTCTGGGAGAGTTTCCCTCACTGACAGGGGGGTGAAGCCCTGCCAGAGGCTACTCGGGCCGGTGGGGGAGTCCCCATCCTTGAAAGTGCGAGCAAGATCCTTATTTTCTAATGTAATTGTGACTATAAGCTGAAATGTTCAAAATGTGAATCACTGTGGCACTGGGGGACTTGGTTTAGTCAGCACAGTGGGGTTGGGCTGCTGGCTGCACTGGGGGAGCTTAGAGTTCTTTTCCAACCTTAATGTGGGTGTTGTGGATCATACAATCATACAATAGTTTGGGTTGCAAGGGACCTCAAAGTCCATCCAGTCCCACCCCAGCCATGGGCAGGAACACCTCCCACTGGATCAGGGGCTCCAAGCCCCATCCAACCTGGCCTTGAAGCCCTCCAGGGATGGGGCAGCCACCCCTGCTCTGGGCAACCTGTTCCAGGGCCTCCCCACCCTCATCATAAAGAAATTCTTCCTTATGTCCAGCCACCCTTCAGATTGGCCGAAGCCCCTGCTACCCCCACTGTCCCCACTCCTCCTGCTCCTCCAGCCAGGGGTTCAGCTCCACAGCACGGAGCAAATCCTGTCGGGAGCGAGACAGCTTCTCCCCGAAACTAAAACCCTGGGAATCTGGCAGCTGAGTTTTCTCTTTCTGCTGCCACCAGCACTGGCATTTCCCTCCTGCCACCACAGGGAGGAAAATCCCAACCCAAAGCGCCTGTATTTGTACTGGTTTGCTCTGGGAATTTTCAGAGGATAGAGAAACTAAACACAGGAACATTCAGCCTGTCCCAAGACTTGAGCATAAGTCCCTCGTGAGTGCTGTGTTTGATTTGCAATAAAGGCTTAGGAAGAGTTGGAATATAAATTATTGTGAAATGCACCTACTGCTTATGTCAGAGAACCCAGGAGGTGGAGCGAGTGTCTGCTGAGCACCTCACCCAGGCACCCTGGTGCTTCCCTGACTTCTCCAGGAGGTGTCAGCTCTTCCCAAGCACAGATCCAAAGGCAACGTCAGCCTGCCAGGCTGCTGCTCCCAGGGAGCTGGGCTGGCACAGGTTTCTGGTTCTGCCTGTCCAAGGAAGGGAACCCACCTTATGGCACTGCAGGAGGCTGAGGTCCCTGCGTGAAGCGGGACTTACCGGGTACTGAGGGGCTGGGAGATGTGGATAAGTTTGGCGACACAGGAGTTGCTGTTTGTTAGACTAGACAACAGAAGTTGGTATATAAAACTCTAATGATCATAGAATCATGGA